>JALPQI010030920.1:0-25488 GCA_025490895.1 Thaumatotibia leucotreta
TTTTCTTTAGTTAACTGTGATAAATACACGCTAATAGCTTGGACTAATATTTTTTACCAAGCTTCGGCGACTAATAGCTTTATGAGTGTATTTTACAAGTGTAGTTATTTTTCTTTGTATTCGAGAAACCAAAACCAAATTAGGTCTAATAATATTAGCTAATATTTATTAGTTGGTTACTAATAACTAATATTTTATTAGAGCGGCTTCGAGAAACGCAAATTTGTAAACTTGTAAAAAATATTAGCCCACGGACTAATATTACTAGTCTAATAAGGTACGAGAAATAGGCCCCTGCATGTTTCGTGACTCTTGCTTTCGCATAGTTCCACGATAACCGCGATTCATACTCACAGTAAACTAACTTTAAATTGGATTTACATTTTGTATGTAACACATTATGCTTTTGCTTTATGGCTTTTTGTCAAGCAAGGTCGTTCTTAACCGGTAGTTCGGCAAATTGGCTACATACTGTTTGTGCATCCGTAAGGGTATCACACAATAGTAACATCATAATAATCGATAATTACACCCAGTTTTCGACACCCTACTGTCAAATTTATTGCTATGATATTATGAATGCAAATGTCGATTATTAAGACTGTGTTGGGCCTCGAACCATAGGTACTTGACAAACGGTGCTTAATCGCGTAAACCTACATCCTCCTGCCGCCCAGGGGCCTACTTAAAGGTCTTCCCAAACAAATGAAATTATCCACACATACTTTTGCAAAAACACATACACTCCTTTAATTTCACATACACACACACACAACACACACTTTAGAGGGCCTTTTCCTTTGCTTTGTTACCCACTGCTAATTAGCTCATCTAGATTTAATGCACGTATTTAATTTATATATATATATATATATATTTAAGTTTACGTTCCAGTGTTTGTTATATATCCATCCTGTATCCATCGCATCATCTTTCAATTGTATTAATCTTCCTCTGGTAATGCCTCACAGTCCTCACGATACAGGCTTGACCTAGTGTGAGGGCTACTGTTGCTCTGAAATCTACTTACTGTATTCTATAATCTCATAATCTCTGTTGTTATTATAATTAACTTTGATGTAGTAGTTAGCTCTTTGGTAAATAAATAAATTTGTATTTGTATTTGTATATTCTATTTCCAACACTACCAATTCAAAATTCAATGGCTAATTTCATTGTCTGGGCGGCAGGAGGCTATATATATATCTAAGACAATAAATGACTTTGACTTTGACCGAAAAGGACAAACAATACTTATCGGCTTTTTATAAGTTAGGAGACCTTTATGAATACAGGGGTTAATTAATAGTATTGATATGTTGTTACAGGGAGGGATCCATGTCATCGGTCTTCTCGATACACATGTGGCCATCGCCGCCGTCCCAGTAGTGTGCTTCCTAGAGATCATCGCATCCGTGTACACGTATGGAGCGTCCAACTTGAGTCTCGACGTGCGCTTCATGACCGGCCGGCCGCTGCGGCCGTTCTGGCTCATTGTGTGGCGCTACATAGTACCTCCTTTCTTGATGGTATATTTAAAGCATTGTATACTTGCTCTTATTTAGACTGAAAGCTGAGTTTACACTCGCAAGTTATCGCAACAAGCTTCGAGATGTAAGAGTGTGTGGCAAATATCTGCATATCTTTCATGCATAATATGTATCTTCATTTCAAAACTTGCAGCAATAAATTGCAGGTGTACTCAGCTTGCACGGTTAGTAGTGTCAAAAATGTGTGGACTAGTCGATAAATTCCTTGTTAGTTGGTTAACTCTAGATTTTGTGCGTGTAAGTAGGTATCATCAAAGATATAGAAACAAACTCTTCCGGTATCTTCACTATTTAACTATTTTTAGGTATTGAATAGGTAGAGTATACTTGTGACAATACATAGGTATATTTGGAGCGCCCCTAGCGTGGTCCTAGTAGTAGTATTACACGTTACTTCTGAATTTAAACATACTACGTTTTATATTATGTTCTAATCATCACGTAACCATGTTTATTATGTTTAACCACTATATGGAGAGCATAGCAAAATTTCTTCGAGAAGATCGGTAATAAATTTAATCAACAAGTCTGCAGAAGATTGCAGAAGTAGTCTACTAGTAGTAGTAAGTAGTAGTCTACGCCAAAACAATTTTAGGAAGGCAGATGCGGACAGGTCCTCCACGGATTATGAACACTTTTAGTTTACTTTTTATTTTTACACAGGTTGTCACCGTGTATGGAATGCGGGGAGCTACAGGGCTAACGGGTTGGGGCGTGGCCTTGTGCTCCGTCGTCTGCATTCCTGTATATGCCATCAAGATCCTGTATCAATCCAGAGGTCCTTTTATGCAGGTATTATTCTCGTATTCCTTACTCACATTTTTTTTTTATAAAAATCATGCGAAATGAAAGAGTACGCACTCAATTTTTACAATTTGATTTTAAGAAATACGGATGTGAATGTCGAAAAACAACGTAAACTATCATTCAATAGGTTTCAATCCAGTAATTGTTTTATAATTACGATTACATAACATACCTTCGCAAATCGCAAAGCGAGTTCTAATATTTTTCTTATAACAATTTCAAATAGGCGTTACTACTTTGCTACTTATAAACTGGGATAAATTATACAACATACTTGTATTACCTAACCGCCGAAGAATTATGGCATTTAAAAAGCTATTAGTCACAGCACCGTCATGAAAAGAGTGTACCTACTACACTCGGTGCCTTGATTTATAAGTTTATTCAGAACAAGGTCGTATATTATTCATGAATTCAGTCAGGTCATAAAACACTCAACATCGAAATTAACTTTATTTGTCTTTGTGGCTGGCAGTTTAAAAGACGATGACGATGATGTAGCTCCATTCAAAAAGCAAATAATCGCTACGTTTTTGCTCCATTTTGCCAACAGTCAAATCTAATCTTAGTAATCGAGGTACACAGTAAAAAACGCATAATAAAATAGGGTATTTAAAAAGACCCATAGAAAATTCACATCGTTTATTTCTGCCTAGTAGACTCGTCTAACTTATAGCTTAACCTTTTCAACGCTTTCCCTCTCGCATCAAATTGTGACATACACGCCAGTATCTCTACTAATGAACAACGAAAATAAACCTTATCTGTAAGCACGACAGTTACTTTGACAGCATACTCGATGACCACTTTAGTGGCTGCTGGCGTGGTAGGCAGGACAACACACGGCCACTTTAGTGGTTCTTGGCGTTGAAAAGGTTAACAGTACAGTCAACCGTTTAGATCCATGAGCTATTCGGCAACTATGTAAAAGTAACTTTACAGCACAGATTGTAAGAACTCTCTTCTCTATATAATTGGGTAATTGGGTGAATACTCAAGCAATATTATTTCATTATTTGTTACTTATAAGTATTTTTGTATTACACCTGTTGGCATCCTAATTAAATAAATAATATACTCGTCATTTTGACATGGTTTCCAGAGTGGCCTAAAAATACCAGTTGGTTGAGTGTACCAATTATAGTTATTGTAATAACTTATTTATAATTTCACAATTTTAACATTTCAAATGCACTACTTACAACAATTTAATTTACAAACTAACAAATAAAAAATCAACACAGACTTTTTAATCAAAAAGTCCTCCCGTGTAGCAAAGGTGCCCATCACACTGGCAGCATTGCCTCGTTGAACTGCGATTTATAACAGATTGAGCGCCGGGAACTCCCAAGGCGAGCTCTCTGTGGTAGGTCCATTTTCTCTACAAAGCGGAAAAATCACGGAATCGGCTACGAGCGTAGCGCGTAGCACTCGTTGGCAATCAAAGTGATAATCAATTATTTTTTATTTCAGCGTGTCCGTGAAAACAGCCGCGCGAGCGCAGAGTGGGGGCCCGCGGACCCAGACCTGCGCCTGCGCTGGATCGCGGCGCGGAAGCACGAGCGCGCCAAGCGGCGGGCCATCGGCGGGATCGAGTGCTTCGGCCATGAGCAGGCCGTGTGACATATTCAATAAAACTGTGTTCATATATTAGCCTTTTATTTTTTATATCCTAGTAGACGGCTTAGGGATTGAAGTGTCACTGACCATTTTTTTAATTTGGTTGATGATGGCCAGCAGCGCAGGGCCGGATTTAGAGGTTGAGAGGCTTCGGGACAACAAAGGAGTGGAGGCCCCCCGGCCGGCCCCCAATTATTTTCCAAATAAAGTACCAAGACAAATTTTTTCAGTCAAGTTTTTCAATAAATATTTTTTTGTGGAAACAAGTATACATTCTTTTATTATTTAACAAAGATACAAATATAATAGAAACGAGAATTATCTGAAATCTAGTTCCCGGAGTAGTTCACGTTAAATTATCAAAAAAAAAATACTAGTGTATACAAAGCGGAAATCAAAGTGATAATTAACTATTTTTTATTTCAGCGTGTCCGTGAAAACAGCCGCGCGAGCGCAGAGTGGGGGCCCGCGGACCCAGAGCTGCGCCTGCGCTGGATCGCGGCGCGGAAGCACGAGCGCGCCAAGCGCCGGGCCATCGGCGGGATCGAGTGCTTCGGCCATGAGCAGGCCGTGTGACATATTCAATAAAACTGTGTTCATATATTAGCCTTTTACTTTTTATGTCCTTGTAGACTATGCTAAATATGTTATTGGAGTTTTGGAGGAAAATTACACGCAATAAGGCAGGCTATTAGGCCTGCTGCCCAGCCATAGCGCCATTCAACGAGAGAACTTATATTATAACTTTTATAACATACGTCAATAGAAAAAAAGTAAACAAACCTAAAAATTTCCGTTATTCCATAATCATATATTTTTAGCACACTGTCTTGGTTTTATTACCAACTCAAATCCTTAAACCTTGAATTCACATACATTTTTAGTTAAAATTACTGATATTTGTTAAGTAGTATTAACGTAAAAATATTTTCTCAAACTTGCTACGGAATGTTGATGTTATTTACTTTAAATGAAACCCGGAAATACTATGTATCCGGTGGCATATGCTAAGATGATATGTAAAGAGATTTCATGTATTTATTTCACACCTAGGACTGCAAACCTGGGGCCTATTTCTCGTAACTATTAGGGTCCAGCTTGGCTGATTGGGGTATTACCCATGCCTTATTACATATTTAAAAACAAATTTAAACATTGGCGGTAAAAAGCAAATTGTTTGTTTACTTAAAATAAAATATTTAAATTTATTAAGAATGGATATGAAATTGATGGTTTTGAGGAATATATTGGAAGCCAGAGATATTTTATTTGGAAGCTCTTCGGACACGTAAACCTAAATATATAAACGTAAAAATGGGAGAAATTAACAATTTTAATTATTTCTCATCCGAATCCGTCCACATTTTATATTTTTCTTTAGTAACTGTGATACGAAACACGCTAATAGTTTGGACTAATATTTTTTACCAAGCTTTGGCGACTAATAGCTTTATGAGTGTATTTTACAAGTGTAGTTATTTTTCTTAATATTCGAGAAACCAAAACCAAATTAGGTCTAATAATATTAGCTAATATTTATTAGTTGGTAACTAGTAACTAATATTTTATTAGAGTGGCTTCGAGAAACGCAAATTTGTAAACTTATAAAAAATATTAGCCCATGGACTAATATTACTAGTCTAATAAGGTACGAGAAATAGGCCCCTGTACGAATTCTGACCAAGAATATTATTAAACCTTGTTGCTATGTAACCTTGGTATACGGACTCATTAATAGATACTGGTTAGACAAAACTGATTATTCAATAACGAAACACGTGACACAAGTCAAAACATTATGGCGTAACATTCTAAATTTCCGTGTTAAAATTTGCTCTCTAATATTTTTTTTGGTACAGGTTTCTAAATTATTGTTTAATTTGTAACTAAATTCCTTTTCAAAATTATAAAGTATTAAGAAAGATAGTTCAAGATGCAGGAACAAAAAGGTGGAAAGAGTAAAAAAGTGAAACTCAATGTAAGTACTTGAAGCAATTATTTATTATTCAATATGTAGTATAATACAAAATAAACTTTTAATATCCATATATCTGTATGGTATACGAGCGAGTGCTGTGAAGTAGAAACCACAAGGTATTAGCATGGTATTAGCATATTATGTAATTTATGTAGGTACTTACTCATGTACAACAATAAACTTGCTAGAGATAAATACCCATACAAAGCTCCATGCTAACAGTACTAAGACAGTTTTAATGTTACGAAACGAGATAATTAATATTTAGGTAAATTCAAGGCATTTTCGTGATAATTTTAAAGAAAATGCAATAATACAAGGCTAAGTAATGACGGCAACCCATCGAATCCCAGGCATTTGAAGTGCTTATGTACTTCCGTCATCATATGATGACGCTGGGGCTCAAAGGGTTAAGAATGCATTTGTTACCAGCCGTGCAGCCCAAGTCTTTCCCGTGGGTGTCGTAACGTAAGAGTCGACTAAGGGATCAAACTGGCACTGACCATTGGCCATCCTAATGCGTCCATACATGCATTAAGTAATACCTACTATGGCCCATGTCGAGCAGTTCACTGCACAGGATGCTTAGCCAAGTTGCCAATCGCTAACGCTTAGTAGCGTATCGTAGTTTTCCCTCTCTCGTCACTCTTTCTTTTTAGTGCGACAAAGACAGTTAGCTGCCTTTCGTTTACGATTGACGATTAAGCGCTAGCGATTGGCAACTTGTCTAAGCACCCTGAACTGAGGACTGTAATAGGCTGATATGCGATGGATGGGTATGCAATTTTGTGAAAAATGTGCGTTTGCCTTCAGGTCGAAACGGGCGAAGATGAGCTCGGCGAAGGCGAGTCGGGCCGTAAGAAGATGAGGCGGTTTGTGATGCCAGACGTGCCGAGATGGTGGCAGCTCAAGGTCATACAATATGCGTAAGTGCCCCTTTAGGTGGTTTGATTCACGGTGACGCGTGTATTGATTGTCAAAAATAATCGTTTGTCGTCACGTTCTAACAAATATAGGTACAAGCGCGAAAGTGATGCGTAGCACGATAAAGTCGATAAACAATAAAAGCTTCCTGGGACATTTTGGGGAATGTGGTGGATCTTGTTCAGCAACTCTACCAGCCTATCAATTTTTATCAAAATCGAAGACGTGATCCAAATGTACCTAAAATTTTTTTGAGAATTCCACACCTACCCATACTAACATACACAACTTTCTATAAAACATCTTATTTAATGCTATTTTATACACATACTTAGCGTAAATAGGTATTTTTATTCATATCTTATATTGTAAATACTATTCAATGATTTCTTTCTTAAGAAAATTGTACCGTGTGACATGTAAATATTGTTCATCCTCGATTTATCGATAGATATAGCATAAACTCCAATTAAATTGGTTCAATCCAACACTTTTATTGAGGTAAGTACGAAACTCTAAAAGTCGGTATCGGTAGAGGTTTATGGTACTTGGCAACAGGCGCGGATTTATGTACACGCCTCCAAAGATATCTATATATAGTCCGATTCTTCGTAAGTACTTAGTCATATTATCATGGACATAACGTCAGAAGATTTTATCGTGTTTTTACTTATTTTTATGATTAAAACTGTGCACCGTACGGTACACGTGTCTAATTGACCTCAGGTTCAAATTGATGATAATTCAACAAAAAATGGTAAATATGTTTTTAAAGTGATTAAATAAATTGTAATAATAACTTCTGAAGGATACAAAGATTAGCTCGTTCCCTCAATTTAGTGAATATGATAATGATATCATTCAGGAAGCAGGAATTAGGTTCAGTTCAATGTGATCATTTAAAATAAGTACCTATAAACAAATTTTATACCATGCCACGTGAGAATGTAGTATACTCAGTGTTTAGTTATATTCCAGATATTAAAATAGAAGTCAAATAAATCCAGGATAACCGAAACTTAATGTGACGTTTGAATAAAATCAATTATTTATTTGCTTATGAATTAAGTAATGCAGCGTGGGTAGGCCCCCGCAAGGTGGAATGATGATCTGGTGAAGGTCGCAGGAGTCCGCTGGATGCGGGTGGCGCTGGACCGGTCATTGTGGCAATCTTTGGGGGAGGCCTATGTTCAGCAGTGGACTTCTTTCGGCTGATGTGATGAATTAAGTAATTCATAAATAGAATAATTATACTCTTCCACAGTTTGAAGTTCTGTAAAAATCTAAGCGAAATTTATTTTATTTTATTATTTGTACCTCAGGCAGGCAATTGAAACAACTGATAGTTGCCTGCATCCAAATTATCTCGATTTAGTTCATCTTTTTTCCAGTTAGGTAAATTACTCTTGATCTTCGACGATAATACCTTATTGTTAAAATAGGTGCTAAGACTGAAGCTTTCTTTGCCGAATAAAAACAAATACAATCAGTTCCGCTATTATTTATAATACAGGCACTCTTTCTTCGAATTAAATCATAAATTCATAAGTAACGCCGCAACGTAACCGTAATTACATTTCACTAACCGCGAAGGTCGGCTGATGGCATCCGGCTGACCCGGTCGCGACGTTGGCGCCATCCAGGTCACCCCCACCTCACAGGAACTATGCACCCAGGCCTATGATATTTAGTCAGTTCGCAAAAGTGCAGCAACCTAACTACTTGAAAATCCACTATTTAGTTAAACTCTTATATGAAAATACCGATTCATCGAATTGAGGAAAGTTTGAAGGTGGTTCCATAAAAGCTTCGCGAAAACAAGGAAGCAATCAACCGCCAATTAAAAGAACTTTGCACGGCCAATTCAAACTTAAGTGTCGATTCCATAGACTACAGTGGAAGCGCGCAAATTACCCGTGAAAGGTGTCAGGGCGAGATTAATGTTCGCGTGTGAACACGTGGGGTGTTAAAGGGTGGTAAGGCGGTAGGGACACCGCCGACAGTCATTGCACCTTCGGCCGCGGTACTAGGAGCATGCAGTGAGTCAGTCATGCAGCGCCAAGCGTCAGGGCCCCCGAGCGAGGGGTCGTTCTGGACGACCATCGAGCTGCTGGCCGGGAGGGACCGCCGAAGATCCGCTGGAGATGCGGAGTGCACGATGGAGCTGCCGATGCCGGCGAGGACGGCCTCTTCTCTCAGGTGCTTGACCAAAACATTCAACAAATTACAGCTAAATAATACTGGATGGTCTAAACCTTGACGACCAACAATTTTTCTTAGATTACTCATTTCGTGGTATATCAAGAATATTATACTCCAAGTATGTTAGCCAATTTTTCGTAAATTTTCGTATTTAGGAGTTTGATTACTTTGTAATTTAACGTTAGGAATAAGGAAACAATATAACCTACTTTTTTATGTGCATTTGAAACTAATGGAAACGCTATTTTCATTCTCGTGATGAAAATTTTCTGACGTGTATACTTATGTGTATCCACAGTTCCCGACTATAATCATACCGTAATACGAGTATGTCCCGTCTATTACGCCACAGACTAGTGAGATGCAAACTTGACTCGGTTGAATACGCGTATTTTTTTTTATGAAGCTAATTAGTAAACTCAACACTTAAACTTTGTCACTTCTTGAGTTCTTACGTTTATACATGTATAAACAGAACACATAACTTGACTAGTTAAAAGCCATGATCTTATTAAACTAATGTGTTCTGCTTCCAAGTTTTTAAATCTACCCGTAACTTTATCAATCAACTTCAAATTTTAAAATTTGGGAGGGTTTTAATTAGACTATCAAAACTATTAAATTTGTAATGTTAATGTTCACATTTAAAGTCTAAATTCACTAATAGTTAACACGTTGTTCAGTTTGTGTTGTGGTTCACTGAACGGCGCCAGCCCTCTTAAGGTGCGGTTAAACTAAAAGAGCATTCGCTGTTCTAGCGCCCGTTCTACGAAATCAACCAATCACGTTTTGTGTACCGATCGAATTTCGTAGAGTGGGAGGTTAGAACAGCGAATGCTCTTTTAGTTTAACCGCACCTTTACAAGTAGCGTATCGCACGCATGTCAAGGGATTTTCTAGATAATTAACATTTTGTCATTTGACATTTCGAAAGGTGAATATCACCATCTAAGCCACGTACCGTGTAAAATACCCCGTAGCTTAGAGTTCTTATTAAACTATATAAAAGCTACTATTTATATATATATGTCGCAATTCCTACAATAGGAAAGCCAAGAAATAAATACCTATATGCGTTCGTAATAAATTGTTTACGTGATGCATGTTATTTTTAACATTGTGTGATAAAGTTTATAAATAATATTTCGGCTAAGATTGAATATTCAATAATAAAACACAGAACTGTGATAAAAGGTGAATTCACATTCACACGCAATTCCGATCATTTGTCATAATCATCATCATCATCATATCAGCCGAAATACGTCCACTGCTGAACATAGGCCTCCCCCCAAAGATTGCCACAATGACCGGTCCTTCGCCATAATACCATAAAAAAATCACTAACTCGGAATATTGCTAGTGCTTGAAGAAAACACCATCTGTACTAAAATAGTAGGTAGAGGTACATTACTATACAAGTCCGAAAAAAAATTTGTTCGAAACCAGTGGAGATAAAATAAAGCACGACGACATTACATAATATGGCCTTCTGTAGATTTCGACCTGACGTAAAATCGTTTTTCATTTTACGTACGATACACGTACAAAAAGGAAATTCGTAACTCGTTTCGAACTTCATTTTTTTCGCACTTGTATCGTAATGTATTATTGTTTTTTAATGTGGTAGGTAAACCAACATGAAATCTTGTATTATTTATAAACCACTATACCTAATAGGAATTAATCATTGGTACATCTATCTTAAATAATCAAGCAAAAATAAAATTTCAAATGGCTTACAAATGTTCAGACGTAATGCTCTTTCTTTCGTATTTTCTAAAATTTATCTATCTGTCTCAATTTGCTTCAACGTGACAATCCAAAGGCAAAAGATTATACAAATATACACTATATCCGTACATAGCCTGACTAATGAAACTGAACCAAACTATGAAATTGAAAGTGTTCACTAAATTAAAAAATTAAATAGTAGTTATAAACATAGCGGTGATCTGTTTAAAAACTTATGCAGATCGTTATGTGATTGGAAAATAATCTAAAAATATAGAGTAAACAATGAGTGTTCATGGTCGTGTGAAAGTTGTAATGTTCTCATGGAGTTATCCGATAAACTTCACTGTGATTCATCAACATTCTAGAAGGATCTTCAGTAATAAAGCAAATAATCTCTGGTTCGTTCCCTGCATACTGATTGTATGTGCTCACTTATCACAAGATTTCACCAGCTTTTTTAATGTTCGCATAATCATTTTTCGCCGAATAGTTCAAAAGTGCTTCGATGATAAGGCATTAAGTGAACGTAACAGCATGTAATGTAACCATTTTGCGTCATTCACGCCACCGTATATTCGTTAAGATAAATATTTATTAGATTCGCCGCTGGTGGTCATTATCAGCGTATCAGACGTTAGTTCTCAGATATAAGGATTGGGAGTATCCACTGAATGAAAACCCTTTTTTGAAAAACGGAATCACGAGGACTATTTGATCAAAAATAACACAAAAAGAAAAGAAATCGTGTTTAAGTATAGCTTAGTTGACTCATGAATTGAACGAGTATGAAAATTCACAGGATATTTTAGGTATATTTAAATTCATGACTAAAAGTAATCCGAATTTGGATCGTAAAATACGAGTAAATGCGCAATGAAAAGCAACAGTTGTTATTTTTATCATATTTCACTTTAAGAATTTGAGGAAAAACGCCAAAACGAAAATATTATCATAAACATTTTATTACTTGTTCGATGAATGCCAATGGTTATTCGGCAGCTACTCACGTAAAAAACACATACATTACTTCATTTTTATACTGTTGTTTTATCACCTTCATGGAGTTTAGATAATTTTATTGCTCGCCCATAAACCTAATGTTTGGTTACTTTGGACGTATGCTCGTGAATGCATGATAGAGAAATAAAGGAAACGGAAACATAGCAATTTTTAGAGAGCAAGTTCATGAATCAATAATTCTTGCTAAATCGAACGCTGTTTATTCATTACGAGTATTAGGTACTTAACTATTTGTTGCCTTGCATATGAACAGGGCATTGCACGTAAGCTATGTAGATATAGGTAAGGAAAATAATTGGTAATGGTAATTGAAAGAACTAATATGTACGACTTAATAGTAGATATAAAGCAGCCGCGTGGAATTAATCACACATTTCAATTAATCACATTGAGCACCTAACCTAGGTCTACGACCTCCGAATTGATTTATTTAAATAACTTCAACCATCAGCAACCTTGTACTTGTATACCCACATATACAGTCAACAGCAAAAACACATATTAAGCAGCCTAAATTTCAAAAATTATCTCGCATATTTTTTTGTTAATACGAGTATTACGAGTACAATAATATGATTTGTAAAACGTCACCCACTTAACAAATTCTGCTACTAACTGTACTATAGATTAACTGAGATCTGACTACGACGATTCTGGCAAGATGTTGGCCTCGAAGAAGAGTTGCGATATAGAAGAATTAAGAACAGCAAGGAAAACGCCGAAAGGACGGACGAAAGCAATTTTCCCCAGAAATTGTTTTTTCTTGATGAAAAACGTGAAATGCTCAATAATATAGAGCCGTGCTCAGATATTCGTGAGTACTCTGTACAGAGTCATAGGAATCGGATATGCTGTTTTTAATAACTACATCTGGCGAATCCCCGAAAAAGGCTTAGTAAATATGGAGATTTTATGAAAATATACCAATACTATGTAGGTACATGAATAAGTCCTGGGATTCCTGGATTGCTCGAAACGTCACGAGAATAAAATGACTTGCGTTATGTTATGGCTATTATTTTTGCGGGTTTACAAGTTGACGTAAACCCATATTTATATTGATAGAGAAAATATTTTTTATTGGTTAATGTATTTTGCTGGAAATATGTTAAGAAAATAAATGTATGCACCTCTATACCCCGTGACAAAAACTCTTGTGTAGGTACAAATGTCATACTCTGTATACTGTCGAGTATAATACTACTCGTAAGTATCGGATATTCTAACCCTGCTAACACTTTTTCAGACATAAATATTTAGTTAGGTAGATAGCAAAAGCAGCTCTAGCATGACAAGTCACCGTTCATATAAATGCAATTCTACAATTTTATGAGGTGACAGCTGACAATTGAAAGACGATTCAAACCATCTCCAATGGTATTAGCTCATGCAAACATTTGTGATAGCGATAGCTCAAAAACAATCGAATCACATAATCGCGTGGATAGCATGAACCCCGAAGTGTTATTGCAATGACACGCAATCATTTTTTTACATCACAAATTTCAATTGTTTTGCAATATTTAGGGCTTGTTTTACAATCGCCGGATAAATATATCCGTCAGACAAAATTATTACAATCCTTAATTTCTTTCATCCATATAAAAGAAAAGGAGCTAACATTTATCTGACAGATATATTTTATTCGTGGATTGTGAAGTACCTGCGCTGTTTACATTCGCATAATGGATGTTTCATACGGTCTACGAGTATTTACGCCATCGGCCGCATAATTTCGAGGATATATCCCTGTCATTCTAATGAAGTTTTCGTGGAGTGAGACAAGTCCTCGAAATTTACGATTTTCGAAGTAGTAAACCTGATATATAAGGAAATCTACAAAAGGTATAACGCCTTTGTAATAGACGCTAACCGTGACCCCTAAAGGACATGCACATTTTATTAATGTGCGTATTGTTTACTCGCTTCAAATATTTAATATGAATCCCCTTTCAGATATTTTACTTACATTTTACTACGAAAACTATAAAATTCATTGAAGTACCAAAGAGTTTGCAATTTCATAAACAAACAAAGCCGCAACTCTCGTTTACCAAATTCCTGAATATTCCAGTGGTATTTTTACGATACTTTAACAGCCGAGTAAAAGTGCACAAACCTTTTAGTAATTTATTGCTCGTGATTCACCATCACTTCGACAAAGTTTTTCAGTACATCTGTTACTTTCAAAAGAGCCTATCAGAAACATTACTTAAAAAGCCCAGAATTGTTAGATTCGATATGGTAGATCAAACCAATTTAATTCAATTTGTGTTCAATTGACATAAGAGTATGGCCGCCAATTATTGTACATTTGAAAAAAAGAAACTGTCCCATTAATATAGAGTACTATATCTCAATAATGTTATCTTACTTAATGATAGTCGTTAGTGGATTTTGGTGCGCAAACTAATGTTTTTATTCAGAAAAGTTATTAAATTCATTTTGTTTGCAATTTTACTAACACTTTGTATTTTTTTTGAAAGTGTTAATTTTCGTTTCCATACAAAAATCGTGTGTCCTACCTAAGACATCTCATAATTTGAGGTCATGAAAATGCACAATTGTTTTTTGGAACCTGTAATCTTTATGGCATTTCTAAATTAATGTTTTAATTTGCAATTATACAATTTAAATTATTTAAATTAAAAACAATGAAAATAAATACAAAACTTATTAAAATATCCCGAATGATACCTCACGTAAGTTACCTCAAATACTACGAAACTATCAGAATTTCCGGGTAACGACGATATTTTTTTAATAACGGCATCACCACCTTCAAGTTATGCAACTTGAGGAAAGAAATCGCCATTTTGTTTTCTGTGATAGTGCCCTTCAAGGTGATCGACGCTTTTGTCTCGGGAAGTTTTAATATTTTTCAGCGGGAATATGCAAGGTAAGAATGCAGATTTACTATATTATTTATTTTATGTGTGTTTATAGACAATTTCTTTCAACAATCAAACTCTTCGGGGTCCTACTACTTCAAAACCCATGACGAAAATTGCTGTTTAGGTTATGTCTGCATGTGTTATTGATTCACGAACAGGGGGGGCACACTTAAGGTGGCAACAATTTTCTTTACAGACAGTGCCCGCTGGCGAGTGTTTACGAAACTAATAGGCAGCCATTTTGCTTAAACTTGTCAAATTTCAAATCAAATCATTGTCAGCTCTGCCTCTTTGAAGTTTAGATGCTTGACGCGCTTTTCGAAGTTTTCTCTCGAAATTCTTGTTTTTGTTTGTTGTTTCTGTTATTGTTTCTTGTTATTAATCGTTATAGTTGTGTTTTTTGTTAAGTTTTTACTTGTTTCGAGTGATCTTTTCGGTGTTTCAATATGAGTGAAATACCGAAGAAACATTGTGTTTATGGCTGTGACCCTTTAGGTAAGTTAATTTTATTTCAACTTATAAAGTTATATCATAACAATCATAAGCATTTTAGTAAGACTTTTCTCAACATCAATAGTTGGAATTAGTTTTGCGTGTAATTTTCTGTTATCACATCACTCGTCAGTCAAATGATAATGGCGTATGAAAACTTTAAAAAACTATTAATAGTAACACAACACACAAGTTAGTAGTTTAAAAAGAAAGATCGTTCGAAAAAGACCATGATATAGAATGTTTTCTTGTTGTATATTCTTGAGCGAATAACATATTTTTTTATTTATCGATATTGATGTTATAGCTGTTATGAGTAGATATACGCGTCGTGTGGTATTTTTCTAATTTTTCCATCATCAATCACAAACCAAATTGTGTCGAGTGCTATGCATTAATTTTAAAATAATGCTGAACAGTTAAGCCGCGTTTCCAACTAGTGTTCTGAGCGAGCATTCGTTCGTTCTTGGGCAGATGAAAACAGGATTTCATATAGCAAAATGTTCGTTCCTCAGCCCACGAACAAGGGAATGCTCGCTCAGAACACTAAGTAAACAACAGAGATAAAGAACAAACACTGCTTTAGAATAACATTTTTAGTAAAAAAAAACTATTTAACTGTTGTAATTCCAGTTGTAAGCTGTAATTCCACCACTAATCTAGCTGTGTTCTTGGCTGCTTTTACCTTTTAATTACCACACTTGTGTAAATAATATTTGTTTTATTATTCTAGTCACTCTTGGTGTGCCCTCACATCGCTTTCCTCACCCAGAAAAACATCCTGATGTTTTTACTGCTTGGGTGTCAGTAATTGGAAATAAACTGAAAGAAACTGATAGTATTAGAATATACAAAAATAAAAGAGTATGTGATCACCATTTTGATCCCCAACACAAGATATCTGGAAGACGTCTAAAGCGGTCAGCAATCCCCTCTGTGAACTTACATCGTAAGTATAAATTGATTTTAATTTCTGTGCATTTATAACTAGGAAAAAAACTCCTCTGAGTTCTCAAAGAATGAGCAGCTGATTTTTGCAGGGTCCCTTCTAATTATTTCATATGTATTTAATCACGTTGAATAAAGGCCTTAAAGTGTGAATTTAATAGTTTAGCTCACTAGCAGGAAAATCTTGACAAGCTTCAGCTTCATTTGATTTAATTGAAAACTTGCAAGGAATTGAATACTGAATTGCTTAATGAAAGAGATGACTGTGAGAGGGGATTTTTGTCAGCCCTTGGTAGTATAGATAGGCGAAAAAAAGATCTATGTACTTCAGAAAGTGCATATACTATACTTTTAACTTGTTGAGTTTATGGTAGGTACACAGATTTATTTTTATATGTTCCAAACGATAAGATAATAAAAATCTTATATACACACTCGGTCAATGAATACGGGTCAGGTGGTTTTTTTTTCATAGAAAATAATGCAAACATGCAGATTTCAAATATTTTTTCAAAATATTTATAGTGTAGGTAAAATCTATTTTTATTTATATTGGAATTTCCCTAAATTTATAAATAAACCCAAAAAAACTTTAAAATTGTCGTTAGGTTGGTTTGTAGAGACAAAAATGTAGACCGTTTAAGAAAACCACCTAAAATGTATGGTAATACGAGTTTTTAAATCATGAGTTGCTATTTTTATATCTACGGAGTTTTCTGACGATAAAGTTCCGTGTTTTTCGGATCGGGTGAAAACTTCAGGGAAATTCCAATACAATGATGTTAAAAACGGTTCCTCTTGTATTATAAATATTTATTTTAAATATTTTTAATCAGCATGTTTCCAGTATTTTCTATGAAATAATCCACCTGACCCGTATTCATTGACCGCGAGTGTACATACATGTACATATGGACACCGTCTAAAATATTTATGAATTTTTCAGTAATGCTTTATAAACCAGGTGGGCAATCACGGTTGCATGTTATGTGTTATGTATCCTATCGTGTCGCTCCGTCGTTTTCGCACGTTCTTTAATTGCAGCTAAAAACATTTGCTCGCAATTCATTTATTTGGAAAATATTTCTTAGTGAACTCTCTTGCATAGATAGGTGACAATATTTGGACAAATACAGGATGGAAATTCTTTTTGGGTCAGTGAGGGCAAGTGGGTAGCTACGCGAATATGGTCTTAGAAGACCTTCCCTCGATTTTAAATTAATGAATATTGGCGTTTTCAGATTTTATAAAAAACATACAGGGTGCGAGAAATTGACATTTTTGCTAACTTTTTTTTTGATGCAAATCAATGCTGTTTCTCTTCAGGATCAAAAGCTTGTATGGTGCAAAAAAAATTTCGACCAGGAAAGCCGCAAATCGATTGGCTTTTTTGTACATTGCCGTAGGTTGACCCCTAGGAAACTATTGGTACTAGATAGGAATGGACGATTCCATTGGCATAAAAAAATTTAGCGTGAAAAATTAAATTTTTAATTTTCATACAATTTGTATGGGAATTTTAATTCTCGATTCGCGGCTTTTCTACCCGAACATTTTTTTTTGGTCCCAAGCTTTTGATCCTGAACAGAAACAGGATCGATTGGCATAAAAAAATTGTTTGTGAATAATGACCCTGAATGTTTTTTCCAAAATCTGTAAACGTCAATCTTCATAAATTTAAAATCATGCGAAGGTCTTCTAAGACCATTTTCGCGTAGCCATTCTGGATCAGATCAGATCAGCTGCCCTCACTGACCCAAAAAGAATTTCCACCCTGTATACAAAAGTATTGGTTCTACAATTGTGATGAAACTTATAATTTATGCCAATGAATCTTAGGTTGATTCAACTAATAATATTTTTTAATATGTGGGTTCCAGGTGTGCGACAAAGTTTCTCGACATTTGTACAAGCTGATCATAGCTACACTCACCCACAACGAGAGTATTTCCAAACAACGCCATTCACCGATATAACAAATGTACCGGGGCCATCTAGACTAGCAGTTGATGTGACAGACTTACTACTTCCATCTGGGTCCACTGAAACAACTTGTCCAGTTGTACCTGATAAGTCTCAAGATAGACTACCACGAAAAAAATTTGATGCTGGTAAGAATAATTAATTGGTTTATAAGTCTTGTAAAAAAAATACTTTAAAAATACTATGGACTTGTCCATTAATCACGTCATACTGTATAGGGGGAGGGAGGGTCAAGAAAAATCACCAATTATCACCATAAGGGAGGGGGGGGGGGGTCATCGGACAAATCACGTGTAATTTTTTGGCACTCTTTGCTGAACAGCATTTTTTTAATACACTTTTTAATTATAACTAGATGTCAAACCCTGAACTAAGTTTTAAAACTTCGCGAACTTGACAATACGTTCAATATACCTCGTAGTTAGCAAAAAAGTTTTTTATTAAAAGGACTACTTAAGTTGGCAATAAATTACACGTCATATTGGCTAGGGAGGGGGGTCCAGAAAATATCACCAAGTATCACCATGGGGGGTGGAGGGAGGGGTCTAAAATAGGCCAAAATCGTATGACGTGATTAATGGACAAGCCCTATGGAAAGGATTGTGATAGTCAGAATGACGGGTGTTCCTTTATAAATATGAAAACAACAATACTTAAAAAATTTACTATTCGCTACTTTCAAAAAACCGACGAAGTTCGAGACTAAATCGCGCGCGTAGGGCTCCGTGCTATTATCAATTAATCATAAAAAATACAGTTAAATCAACATATCTCAAAAACTATAAGAGATAATCTAATGAAACCAAAAATCGTTTAAAGAGTATATTAATATGCATAACACATTTTATTTTTATTTTATACCGCGTAGTTTAAGAAAAAGAGGGGGGGGGCACACTTTTTAAGACTGATATCTCGAAAACGGATTGCTTAAATATAAATGTGTTTTAGAAACCTTTATATCATTTTCAAAGTCCTTTCTATTGATAGCCCACACGCATTATGTACATCGTAAAAAATCTACCCCTCGGTTACATGTATGGAGGGTCTCAACCCCAATTGTTTACAATTTAGTATAGTACCTAGTACCTGCCACACGGCGGTATTTTGAAACAAAATCATGACATAATGAATAAATAAAATAAAACTATGAAAACGGGTAAACTCGTGTATATTAATTAAATTTAACTTAATCCCGACGTTTCGAACACTTTACAGGGTTCGTGGTCTGCGGGCGACTCTAACCCTGTACCTAAAGTATTCGAAACGTCAGGATGAAGTTAAATTTAATTACCTAATAATGAAATAAAACTATGAAAACGGTTTATCCGTTTTATTTCATGTGTAATCCTCGCGGTAACCGAAGAAAATATTATGAAAAACATTGTATGCATCACGGTCGGTAAGTGGAATACTAACTCGAGTCATTAAAAGCCCTCCGCCTACGGCGTCGGGCTTCTAACACTCTCGCAAATAATTCCGTCCTTACCTCCCTCGATGCACAATGTACTATTATTTTAAAGTTACAATAGGAACCACTCTCTGGCAGGAGTGGTGCATCACTGATGTTAATTGGTTATGTAAAGTTTTCCGAAGGTATGAATATTATATTTTTCCCATCATGTCATCTCACTCAGTTAAAAAAAGACTGTGAATAAATTATATATTTTTCTTGCCGCATTTTCTTGAACCTTAAGACGACGGCTATCAGGGAAAAATATAATATTCATACCTTCGAAAAACTTTACATAGCCAATTATGTATCGGTTCATACAACACATATCCTTACCAAATTTCATTACTCATTTATAGTTTTGAAGTAAATCGGCTGTGACAGACGGAACGGACAGACGCACATGACGAATTTATAATGGGTCCGTTTTTGCCATATGTAAAGTTACAATAACTGCATAACATACTGTATGTAGAAACTAACATACTGAATATTTATTTAAATAATAATTTGATTTGAGTTTTAACAAAAAAATACAATAGATGGTAACACCAGCTACCTAGCTATTCTAGAAAACTGAATATGTAGTATTCTGATAGAAGGTGCATGCATGTATTGCTTAGTATGGTCAAAGGCGCCTAGCCTTGTAAGCAGGGACCGGAATCGGTATTTTACAAAAACCTCGAAATAGCCCAATATTTTAAAATAGTGTAAAATAGTACTGCTCAATATTTTATGTAATTTACAATATCACATTTTTAAATTACTCCATAACTTACTGTTTATACAGGGCATCTCAAAGTTATGGGACATGGAGGGGAAGTATCTTAAATATCTTAGATCAAAATACACTAGTATTTTGCTGAAAGAAGACTTTGTTATTTTTAAAAGTTAGTAATTCTGCATTCATAGATTTTCCAAAAATTACTTGCTTCGTCTGGGAATCGAACCGAATTAAATGTAAAAAAAATAATTATCTTACTTTTATGATACCAATCGAAAGACTACCTAAAAATTAATAACTCTTAAGTAACATAGAACTTTTTGTGGAACTCTCTGGGGGAGGCCTATGTCCAGCAGTGGACGTCAATTGGCTGATGATAATGATGATGATGAAGTAACATAGTATTTTAAAAGAAAGGAACAACTTAAAATGATTGAGTCAAATTGGCGATTCGCGAAAGACAAGAGGTATCACATTTTGAGCATTTAATTAATTAATTTACAAAAAATACCTCCTTAATTGACTGCGGCATTTTCATGTATGTTTTTATTTTTCATATGATTAAAATGATTAATTTCGCGTTGTTCCTTTCTTTTAAATTAAAATACTATGTTATTTAAGAAGAGTTATTATTTTTTAGCTATTTTACGATTGGCATTTAAAAGTGGGGGAGGTTTTCCATTCAAGTCGGTTCGATTCCCAGACGAAGACGAAGAAAATTTTTAAATGCAGAATTACTAACTTTTAAAAATAACATAATGTCTTCTTTTAGCAAAATACACTACCTATATTTAAGGTACTTCCCCTTCATGTCCCATAACTTTGGGATGCCAGGGTATACAGGATACCGAAGAGCGAAAAATAACCGTTCTTTTTGTATGGAGAAAATAACGGTTCCTGTCCCTGCTTGTAAGGGATTGTATAATATACCCGAGAGCACGTGGGTTAGATGCACCAAAACAGCTACATTTAGCGTTCCCGATGCAAAATCCATAAACAAATGAATGTCAGCAGTGTGCTCACTAGTTAAGTGGCCACCTTCCATCCATCCAGTGCATGCTTGAGCACTTGTAATTCCTAAAGTACTTAAGGAACTGTAATTATGGTTATAAATATTAGATGTCATTTACCAAAGAAAAACGATCAAGATCACCTACGCAATACGTGTAATTATGGTGTTATTTTTTAGCTAAAATCCTGTACTAACAAATAATAATACCAAAAACCTATGTTAACGACCCAGTTTTCATGCAAATTTAAATTAATTGAAAAATTAAGGTGAATTTGTTACTATTTTTCATTTTTAATATTTTTTTGGCCTTGTTGTTGAAATAGTTGAGTCAAATGATTAGCTTAATTATTTGCTTATCTAATGTGGTACGGTCAAACTTTACATTAAACTCGCAAAGCATGCAGTATAGCTGCATTTTTGGTATGTTGTTTAGACACCATAGGACACTATAAAACCACATTTTGCAAGCAAAAAAAAGTTGTTTTAGCTACGTAGTACGTGAAAAACTGCGAAATTTGCAATAATTTTTTAGTTTCTGATTTTTATTAAAAAAACCTTACATTTTTTGACATTACATGTTAAGAAGCGTTTAAAGATTAATAAATTTCCAATAAGTTGAGCTATAATAAACATTACCAAAATTGCAGCTTTGCAACACGACTTGCGATTTGTATGAAAAACTTAGAAAGCGGGCCTCCTGCCTTTTGAATTTCGCGTTTTTATTTTCAATTACAAAGTTTACTGGCCTGATTTTACCCTTAAATTAAAGAATATTAGGTGCGCTATAAGGCCATTATTGCATGTTTTTCGTAGCATAATTAGGTGAGGCGATATTAAGCTGAAAAAGTTAGCAAAACTCAAAATAAAGCTAGTTTACAAAAAAGAGTACTTTTGGAAGTCTCGAATCTCTTAAACTATAAGACCTACGGTAATGTTTATTAGCTGAACTTGTTGGAAATTTATTAATCTTTAAACGCTTCTTACCATATAATGTCAAAAAACGTAAGAGTTTTTTAATAAATATCAGTAACTAAAAAATTACCGTAAATTTAGCAGTTTTTCACGTAATACGCAGCTAGTACAACTTTTTTTTGCTTGCAAAATGTGGTTTTATACTGTCCTATGGTGTCTAAATAACATACCAAAAATGCAGCGATACTTCTTGATTTGCGAGTTTAGGGTAAATAAAATGATGTACGATTTGACCGTACTAATGAGCTCTCTAACGAGATTTTTTTTGCAAAGATAGGACCGATAATAAAAGTATAATTCCAGAAATACCTCATGCACCCGTATTCGTTTGTTTGAAATTTTAAAATTGCCGCCATTTAATTATCGTTTGCACAAAAAAAAATGCATGGTAATTTATCGATAAAATTGATTGTAGTTTAAACCCTTAAAAGCTCCGACACCGCTGACCAAACACCCTGTATAGATACTTAAATACATAGACAGCCATGACCAAGGAACAAACATTTGTGATAATTAAATACACAAATAATGCCTTCGCCGGGATTCGAACCCGGAACCTCCAGCTTCGTAGGCAGGGTCACTACCAATACCAACTATGCTACGGAGGCTGATAATTTGGTCGATGTGACGCCTTTCTTGTGCAATACATTCACGGGTCTTCTTAAATGTTTTGTCGGCCGTGTTTTCATTTATCGCCACTCATTTCGAACTTCCTTTTTTTACACTTGTATCGTAATGTACTATATTGTTTCTTATAAAAAGGCGTAAATTGTAATTAAAATCGGATAGTTTTTAATTACGATTCACATTTTTCTTTTAATATTTATTGAAATCCATATTAATGATAGTCTTTTTATTATTTTCAGAAAAAACTTTCGAGTTTTTGCAAGAAAAAACTCGAATGGACTTCACAAAGAAGCTTCGGCAAAAGAAAAATGAAATTTGCAGGTTACGTCAGAAATTGAAGAATTTCAGATTGCGTCTTCAGCACCTGGATAAGCAGTCTCCTAGAAAGGAGTTCGAGAAATTTACGCAAAATATGTCTGCGTCAGTAAAATCATTTGTCAGAATGCAATGTTTAGAAGGGCAAAAGAAAAAGAAGGGACATAGATTTACATTAGATGAAAAGGTTTTATCTTTATCATTCTATAAAAAGAGCCCCAAAGCTTATGCTTTAATGTGTCAGCACTTCACGTTACCTTCCAGAAAGGTATTAAAGGGGTTATTGGCGAAAATTAAGCTAAATCCAGGAATAAATCCTATAATTTTCAAAGAATTACATTCAACAGTAGCAAAAATGCTGCCACAAGATCGTCTGTGTACATTAATATTTGACGAAATGTCGATTGCTCCGCAAATATTTTATAATTCTCACACAGATGACCTTGTAGGCTTCGAAAACTTGGGCAATTATAAAACGCAAAATTTGGCCAATCACGCCTTAGTGTTTATGGTAAAAGGCGTCAAAAAAAATTTTAAGCAGCCAGTAGCATATTATTTTACGCAACGGTTGTCCACACAAAAACTTAAAGAAATATTAAAGGAGGTAATAATTAATGTGCAGGCTACGGGGCTTAAGATTGTGGCAACCGTTTGTGACCAAGGATCTCCCAATTCAGCCTGTATCAATGATTTAATAGCAGAGGCCAAATGTAAATATTTCAATGAGAGAAAGGAGTGGAAAAATGATGTGATTATTGTAAATGATCTTGAAATAATACCATTGTTTGATGTCCCTCATTTGCTAAAGGGAGTTCGAAATAATTTGTTAAATAAAGATCTCATATATATGCATAACAACCAACAAAAGAAAATTAAGTGGGAGTATTTTGTTAATATTTTTGCTGCCGATAAGTCGCATGGTGAGTTGAGATTATTGCCTAAAATAAATCAAGAGCATATTGATCCAAAAAAAATTAAAAAAATGAGGGTAAAAAATGCTGCGCAAGTGCTCAGCCATAGCATGGCTGTAGCGACAGACAATCTAGTTGCCCGAAAAGAAGTGCCACAAGAATATATGGATATAATTCCTTTTGTGTCTTTAATAGATAAACTATTTGATTCACTTAACGCGTCAAGCTTCTCTGTATCCTCGGGTAAAAAATATAGAGCAGCTGTTAAAAGAAACTCTCCTCACCATGCGCTTTGGCAAGAGGGACTTCAAACATTAAAATCTGTTAAATTCATAGTGAATAGAGCTGACGGACCAAGTGTAAAACATGTACCAACTATAAATAACTTTATTAAAACTATAGAAGGAATTAAATCACTATGGCAATTGTTGTCAAAAAAATACGCATTGGATGCCATGTTTACAAGAAACTTTAATCAGGACCCACTAGAAAACTTTTTTGGCAGCATACGTAGTTTGGGTGTTAGAAATATTGCACCCAACTGCATGGGGTTCGAGGGAGCATTTAAAACCCTGTTGTTAAATAATTTAAGTAGCCATCATTCTATTAACTCAAATTGTGAGAAAGACATGAATTACTGTTTGCAGTCACTTTCCTTTTTGATTAAAAATAAAAACAATGAAAATGTTCCCTCGCAATCCCAAAACATTGTAATTGATCAGCCTCTAGATACATTGTTAGATGAATTTACAGATTCTGGGGCTGATCAAAGAACGTATGTCTGCGGGTGGGCCTTATCGAAATGTTTGCAAAAAGTTATTAAAGGGTGTAAAGAATGTAAAAGCAAGCTATTGGGTGATTCCAAAAACGAAAAATACAGGTACCTACATGCGAAGGAATTTGAGAAAGGTAAAGCGTGGCTATCATATCCATCGGATTGTCTAGTAGCTTGCTTTCATGACATCCAAAAAACGACAATTGGCTTCCTAAACAGCGATTGCCACGAAAAGAACCTAAAAGAGAGAATAATAGCTTTTGTCGAAATTATAACCGATTTTTCCTTTATGGATTGTACTGCCCATTCTCAAAAATTAAAAGAATGTTTTGTAAACACTACTATTAATATTATTATTTATAGTTGGTGCCGGTCGGTGAATGGAATATTAGAAGGCAAATTTACTTATAATGGTAACGAACCTGTGAAAAAAGCAGCTCAGTTGTATTATAACAAGCATAAACAATTAAAAAAATAAATCATTACTATTATTTTATTTCTCTCCTTTAGCTGAATATCCCTTATTACAGATTTTTTGAACAGTTTT
>JALPQI010030921.1:0-123953 GCA_025490895.1 Thaumatotibia leucotreta
TTTCGACCAGGAAAGCCGCAAATCGATTGGCTTTTTTGTACATTGCCGTAGGTTGACCCCTAGGAAACTATTGGTACTAGATAGGAATGGACGATTCCATTGGCATAAAAAAATTTAGCGTGAAAAATTAAATTTTTAATTTTCATACAATTTGTATGGGAATTTTAATTCTCGATTCGCGGCTTTTCTACCCGAACATTTTTTTTTGGTCCCAAGCTTTTGATCCTGAACAGAAACAGGATCGATTGGCATAAAAAAATTGTTTGTGAATAATGACCCTGAATGTTTTTTCCAAAATCTGTAAACGTCAATCTTCATAAATTTAAAATCATGCGAAGGTCTTCTAAGACCATTTTCGCGTAGCCATTCTGGATCAGATCAGATCAGCTGCCCTCACTGACCCAAAAAGAATTTCCACCCTGTATACAAAAGTATTGGTTCTACAATTGTGATGAAACTTATAATTTATGCCAATGAATCTTAGGTTGATTCAACTAATAATATTTTTTAATATGTGGGTTCCAGGTGTGCGACAAAGTTTCTCGACATTTGTACAAGCTGATCATAGCTACACTCACCCACAACGAGAGTATTTCCAAACAACGCCATTCACCGATATAACAAATGTACCGGGGCCATCTAGACTAGCAGTTGATGTGACAGACTTACTACTTCCATCTGGGTCCACTGAAACAACTTGTCCAGTTGTACCTGATAAGTCTCAAGATAGACTACCACGAAAAAAATTTGATGCTGGTAAGAATAATTAATTGGTTTATAAGTCTTGTAAAAAAAATACTTTAAAAATACTATGGACTTGTCCATTAATCACGTCATACTGTATAGGGGGAGGGAGGGTCAAGAAAAATCACCAATTATCACCATAAGGGAGGGGGGGGGGGGTCATCGGACAAATCACGTGTAATTTTTTGGCACTCTTTGCTGAACAGCATTTTTTTAATACACTTTTTAATTATAACTAGATGTCAAACCCTGAACTAAGTTTTAAAACTTCGCGAACTTGACAATACGTTCAATATACCTCGTAGTTAGCAAAAAAGTTTTTTATTAAAAGGACTACTTAAGTTGGCAATAAATTACACGTCATATTGGCTAGGGAGGGGGGGTCCAGAAAATATCACCAAGTATCACCATGGGGGGTGGAGGGAGGGGTCTAAAATAGGCCAAAATCGTATGACGTGATTAATGGACAAGCCCTATGGAAAGGATTGTGATAGTCAGAATGACGGGTGTTCCTTTATAAATATGAAAACAACAATACTTAAAAAATTTACTATTCGCTACTTTCAAAAAACCGACGAAGTTCGAGACTAAATCGCGCGCGTAGGGCTCCGTGCTATTATCAATTAATCATAAAAAATACAGTTAAATCAACATATCTCAAAAACTATAAGAGATAATCTAATGAAACCAAAAATCGTTTAAAGAGTATATTAATATGCATAACACATTTTATTTTTATTTTATACCGCGTAGTTTAAGAAAAAGAGGGGGGGGGCACACTTTTTAAGACTGATATCTCGAAAACGGATTGCTTAAATATAAATGTGTTTTAGAAACCTTTATATCATTTTCAAAGTCCTTTCTATTGATAGCCCACACGCATTATGTACATCGTAAAAAATCTACCCCTCGGTTACATGTATGGAGGGTCTCAACCCCAATTGTTTACAATTTAGTATAGTACCTAGTACCTGCCACACGGCGGTATTTTGAAACAAAATCATGACATAATGAATAAATAAAATAAAACTATGAAAACGGGTAAACTCGTGTATATTAATTAAATTTAACTTAATCCCGACGTTTCGAACACTTTACAGGGTTCGTGGTCTGCGGGCGACTCTAACCCTGTACCTAAAGTATTCGAAACGTCAGGATGAAGTTAAATTTAATTACCTAATAATGAAATAAAACTATGAAAACGGTTTATCCGTTTTATTTCATGTGTAATCCTCGCGGTAACCGAAGAAAATATTATGAAAAACATTGTATGCATCACGGTCGGTAAGTGGAATACTAACTCGAGTCATTAAAAGCCCTCCGCCTACGGCGTCGGGCTTCTAACACTCTCGCAAATAATTCCGTCCTTACCTCCCTCGATGCACAATGTACTATTATTTTAAAGTTACAATAGGAACCACTCTCTGGCAGGAGTGGTGCATCACTGATGTTAATTGGTTATGTAAAGTTTTCCGAAGGTATGAATATTATATTTTTTCCCATCATGTCATCTCACTCAGTTAAAAAAAGACTGTGAATAAATTATATATTTTTCTTGCCGCATTTTCTTGAACCTTAAGACGACGGCTATCAGGGAAAAATATAATATTCATACCTTCGAAAAACTTTACATAGCCAATTATGTATCGGTTCATACAACACATATCCTTACCAAATTTCATTACTCATTTATAGTTTTGAAGTAAATCGGCTGTGACAGACGGAACGGACAGACGCACATGACGAATTTATAATGGGTCCGTTTTTGCCATATGTAAAGTTACAATAACTGCATAACATACTGTATGTAGAAACTAACATACTGAATATTTATTTAAATAATAATTTGATTTGAGTTTTAACAAAAAAATACAATAGATGGTAACACCAGCTACCTAGCTATTCTAGAAAACTGAATATGTAGTATTCTGATAGAAGGTGCATGCATGTATTGCTTAGTATGGTCAAAGGCGCCTAGCCTTGTAAGCAGGGACCGGAATCGGTATTTTACAAAAACCTCGAAATAGCCCAATATTTTAAAATAGTGTAAAATAGTACTGCTCAATATTTTATGTAATTTACAATATCACATTTTTAAATTACTCCATAACTTACTGTTTATACAGGGCATCTCAAAGTTATGGGACATGGAGGGGAAGTATCTTAAATATCTTAGATCAAAATACACTAGTATTTTGCTGAAAGAAGACTTTGTTATTTTTAAAAGTTAGTAATTCTGCATTCATAGATTTTCCAAAAATTACTTGCTTCGTCTGGGAATCGAACCGAATTAAATGTAAAAAAAATAATTATCTTACTTTTATGATACCAATCGAAAGACTACCTAAAAATTAATAACTCTTAAGTAACATAGAACTTTTTGTGGAACTCTCTGGGGGAGGCCTATGTCCAGCAGTGGACGTCAATTGGCTGATGATAATGATGATGATGAAGTAACATAGTATTTTAAAAGAAAGGAACAACTTAAAATGATTGAGTCAAATTGGCGATTCGCGAAAGACAAGAGGTATCACATTTTGAGCATTTAATTAATTAATTTACAAAAAATACCTCCTTAATTGACTGCGGCATTTTCATGTATGTTTTTATTTTTCATATGATTAAAATGATTAATTTCGCGTTGTTCCTTTCTTTTAAATTAAAATACTATGTTATTTAAGAAGAGTTATTATTTTTTAGCTATTTTACGATTGGCATTTAAAAGTGGGGGAGGTTTTCCATTCAAGTCGGTTCGATTCCCAGACGAAGACGAAGAAAATTTTTAAATGCAGAATTACTAACTTTTAAAAATAACATAATGTCTTCTTTTAGCAAAATACACTACCTATATTTAAGGTACTTCCCCTTCATGTCCCATAACTTTGGGATGCCAGGGTATACAGGATACCGAAGAGCGAAAAATAACCGTTCTTTTTGTATGGAGAAAATAACGGTTCCTGTCCCTGCTTGTAAGGGATTGTATAATATACCCGAGAGCACGTGGGTTAGATGCACCAAAACAGCTACATTTAGCGTTCCCGATGCAAAATCCATAAACAAATGAATGTCAGCAGTGTGCTCACTAGTTAAGTGGCCACCTTCCATCCATCCAGTGCATGCTTGAGCACTTGTAATTCCTAAAGTACTTAAGGAACTGTAATTATGGTTATAAATATTAGATGTCATTTACCAAAGAAAAACGATCAAGATCACCTACGCAATACGTGTAATTATGGTGTTATTTTTTAGCTAAAATCCTGTACTAACAAATAATAATACCAAAAACCTATGTTAACGACCCAGTTTTCATGCAAATTTAAATTAATTGAAAAATTAAGGTGAATTTGTTACTATTTTTCATTTTTAATATTTTTTTGGCCTTGTTGTTGAAATAGTTGAGTCAAATGATTAGCTTAATTATTTGCTTATCTAATGTGGTACGGTCAAACTTTACATTAAACTCGCAAAGCATGCAGTATAGCTGCATTTTTGGTATGTTGTTTAGACACCATAGGACACTATAAAACCACATTTTGCAAGCAAAAAAAAGTTGTTTTAGCTACGTAGTACGTGAAAAACTGCGAAATTTGCAATAATTTTTTAGTTTCTGATTTTTATTAAAAAAACCTTACATTTTTTGACATTACATGTTAAGAAGCGTTTAAAGATTAATAAATTTCCAATAAGTTGAGCTATAATAAACATTACCAAAATTGCAGCTTTGCAACACGACTTGCGATTTGTATGAAAAACTTAGAAAGCGGGCCTCCTGCCTTTTGAATTTCGCGTTTTTATTTTCAATTACAAAGTTTACTGGCCTGATTTTACCCTTAAATTAAAGAATATTAGGTGCGCTATAAGGCCATTATTGCATGTTTTTCGTAGCATAATTAGGTGAGGCGATATTAAGCTGAAAAAGTTAGCAAAACTCAAAATAAAGCTAGTTTACAAAAAAGAGTACTTTTGGAAGTCTCGAATCTCTTAAACTATAAGACCTACGGTAATGTTTATTAGCTGAACTTGTTGGAAATTTATTAATCTTTAAACGCTTCTTACCATATAATGTCAAAAAACGTAAGAGTTTTTTAATAAATATCAGTAACTAAAAAATTACCGTAAATTTAGCAGTTTTTCACGTAATACGCAGCTAGTACAACTTTTTTTTGCTTGCAAAATGTGGTTTTATACTGTCCTATGGTGTCTAAATAACATACCAAAAATGCAGCGATACTTCTTGATTTGCGAGTTTAGGGTAAATAAAATGATGTACGATTTGACCGTACTAATGAGCTCTCTAACGAGATTTTTTTTGCAAAGATAGGACCGATAATAAAAGTATAATTCCAGAAATACCTCATGCACCCGTATTCGTTTGTTTGAAATTTTAAAATTGCCGCCATTTAATTATCGTTTGCACAAAAAAAAAATGCATGGTAATTTATCGATAAAATTGATTGTAGTTTAAACCCTTAAAAGCTCCGACACCGCTGACCAAACACCCTGTATAGATACTTAAATACATAGACAGCCATGACCAAGGAACAAACATTTGTGATAATTAAATACACAAATAATGCCTTCGCCGGGATTCGAACCCGGAACCTCCAGCTTCGTAGGCAGGGTCACTACCAATACCAACTATGCTACGGAGGCTGATAATTTGGTCGATGTGACGCCTTTCTTGTGCAATACATTCACGGGTCTTCTTAAATGTTTTGTCGGCCGTGTTTTCATTTATCGCCACTCATTTCGAACTTCCTTTTTTTTACACTTGTATCGTAATGTACTATATTGTTTCTTATAAAAAGGCGTAAATTGTAATTAAAATCGGATAGTTTTTAATTACGATTCACATTTTTCTTTTAATATTTATTGAAATCCATATTAATGATAGTCTTTTTATTATTTTCAGAAAAAACTTTCGAGTTTTTGCAAGAAAAAACTCGAATGGACTTCACAAAGAAGCTTCGGCAAAAGAAAAATGAAATTTGCAGGTTACGTCAGAAATTGAAGAATTTCAGATTGCGTCTTCAGCACCTGGATAAGCAGTCTCCTAGAAAGGAGTTCGAGAAATTTACGCAAAATATGTCTGCGTCAGTAAAATCATTTGTCAGAATGCAATGTTTAGAAGGGCAAAAGAAAAAGAAGGGACATAGATTTACATTAGATGAAAAGGTTTTATCTTTATCATTCTATAAAAAGAGCCCCAAAGCTTATGCTTTAATGTGTCAGCACTTCACGTTACCTTCCAGAAAGGTATTAAAGGGGTTATTGGCGAAAATTAAGCTAAATCCAGGAATAAATCCTATAATTTTCAAAGAATTACATTCAACAGTAGCAAAAATGCTGCCACAAGATCGTCTGTGTACATTAATATTTGACGAAATGTCGATTGCTCCGCAAATATTTTATAATTCTCACACAGATGACCTTGTAGGCTTCGAAAACTTGGGCAATTATAAAACGCAAAATTTGGCCAATCACGCCTTAGTGTTTATGGTAAAAGGCGTCAAAAAAAATTTTAAGCAGCCAGTAGCATATTATTTTACGCAACGGTTGTCCACACAAAAACTTAAAGAAATATTAAAGGAGGTAATAATTAATGTGCAGGCTACGGGGCTTAAGATTGTGGCAACCGTTTGTGACCAAGGATCTCCCAATTCAGCCTGTATCAATGATTTAATAGCAGAGGCCAAATGTAAATATTTCAATGAGAGAAAGGAGTGGAAAAATGATGTGATTATTGTAAATGATCTTGAAATAATACCATTGTTTGATGTCCCTCATTTGCTAAAGGGAGTTCGAAATAATTTGTTAAATAAAGATCTCATATATATGCATAACAACCAACAAAAGAAAATTAAGTGGGAGTATTTTGTTAATATTTTTGCTGCCGATAAGTCGCATGGTGAGTTGAGATTATTGCCTAAAATAAATCAAGAGCATATTGATCCAAAAAAAATTAAAAAAATGAGGGTAAAAAATGCTGCGCAAGTGCTCAGCCATAGCATGGCTGTAGCGACAGACAATCTAGTTGCCCGAAAAGAAGTGCCACAAGAATATATGGATATAATTCCTTTTGTGTCTTTAATAGATAAACTATTTGATTCACTTAACGCGTCAAGCTTCTCTGTATCCTCGGGTAAAAAATATAGAGCAGCTGTTAAAAGAAACTCTCCTCACCATGCGCTTTGGCAAGAGGGACTTCAAACATTAAAATCTGTTAAATTCATAGTGAATAGAGCTGACGGACCAAGTGTAAAACATGTACCAACTATAAATAACTTTATTAAAACTATAGAAGGAATTAAATCACTATGGCAATTGTTGTCAAAAAAATACGCATTGGATGCCATGTTTACAAGAAACTTTAATCAGGACCCACTAGAAAACTTTTTTGGCAGCATACGTAGTTTGGGTGTTAGAAATATTGCACCCAACTGCATGGGGTTCGAGGGAGCATTTAAAACCCTGTTGTTAAATAATTTAAGTAGCCATCATTCTATTAACTCAAATTGTGAGAAAGACATGAATTACTGTTTGCAGTCACTTTCCTTTTTGATTAAAAATAAAAACAATGAAAATGTTCCCTCGCAATCCCAAAACATTGTAATTGATCAGCCTCTAGATACATTGTTAGATGAATTTACAGATTCTGGGGCTGATCAAAGAACGTATGTCTGCGGGTGGGCCTTATCGAAATGTTTGCAAAAAGTTATTAAAGGGTGTAAAGAATGTAAAAGCAAGCTATTGGGTGATTCCAAAAACGAAAAATACAGGTACCTACATGCGAAGGAATTTGAGAAAGGTAAAGCGTGGCTATCATATCCATCGGATTGTCTAGTAGCTTGCTTTCATGACATCCAAAAAACGACAATTGGCTTCCTAAACAGCGATTGCCACGAAAAGAACCTAAAAGAGAGAATAATAGCTTTTGTCGAAATTATAACCGATTTTTCCTTTATGGATTGTACTGCCCATTCTCAAAAATTAAAAGAATGTTTTGTAAACACTACTATTAATATTATTATTTATAGTTGGTGCCGGTCGGTGAATGGAATATTAGAAGGCAAATTTACTTATAATGGTAACGAACCTGTGAAAAAAGCAGCTCAGTTGTATTATAACAAGCATAAACAATTAAAAAAATAAATCATTACTATTATTTTATTTCTCTCCTTTAGCTGAATATCCCTGAAACAAATTTTTCAATGAACAGTTTTAGTTCATTCAAAAATCTGTAATAAGGGAATCAAAACTTCCGCGCTTAGCATTACACTGTAGCTGTATTTGAAAGCTTGCAATTTCGTAGTGTTTACACTAAGTTTTAGCAAGTTTTCAAACACAGATACAGTACGCGTGCTAAGCGCGGATGAAATTCCCGCTCAACTAAAGAAAAATAGGCATATATAGGCATATATGTAGGTATGTATATATACACAGCTTTAGTTCCGACTCCAAACTCGCAGGTGGCAGCACTTCCCATACATGCAAGACGGACCGCAGAGTTGCCACTCTTATTCATATTATATTACAATACTCTTTGCTCGCTCGACTCACTCGACCGAGAGCCGCGGCAAATGTCATGCATGTCAGGGACTCAGAATGTCACAAACACGTCACAAATGTAATGTGAGTAATGTCATCAAATGTGAGAATGTGACAGTGTTGTCAGTGATTATAATTATTCTCTTTGGTGATCGGCATTTTTGCCCTAATAGGCCTGCTACACGATTGGGTCCAACTGCCAACCGTCGTGATCAACCATTTATTTTTAGCATTTTTTTTTAATGAGGATTTTCGATAATTTTTCTGCTACCAGGCGGCGCTTCGTACGCACCTGGTCTCGACAGCTGTCAGATTCATACTATTCATAGGCACCTGGGCCTAAAATATTGAAATTCTATTTTATTTGGAAGAGAATTGATTTTGTAATGGATTACGACTAATACACGGTCGTCGAACTGAAGACGGAGCTATAAAACAGGCGCGCAAAGTCACTGGTATTAAAAATAATTACTTTAACTTTGTTAATTTCATGGGAATTGACTTGGAACTATTTTATTTATTTATTTTAGGTAACAATATGCCTAAAGTAATGGTTTTCAGAATAAATAAACCTATAAATATGTTGAAAATAAAATGCGCGTATTTATTTTGACAGTTCGTTAAACGGTCGGCTCAGTGCTGCCATCTCACCTCCCCATAGCGGCGGAAAAAGTATCAAAAACCCTCATTCCTTGTGGCTGTGCACGGGGAAAAGTACCTAGTTGCAGGTATTGAGTTATGCATAGTTACAAAAAGGAGATTAAATTTGCTATCAATAAAAAAAAGAATCATGACTCTAGGTTGAACCACTATTTTTATATAAAATTTTGAATTTGCGACTTCCGAAATGCACAAGTTGAGAAAATTGCATTTAAAGTTTATAATACCAAAAAACGCACTTCTACTTCGAAGTTACATAGCGAAGGGTATACTTATAATCTTTGGAAGTTCAAGAATTATGATATAGGTTAATTGTTTAAAAATACATGTTAATTATTTAGATTTCTTAGGTTGAACATACAAGGGCGAAAGAAGTACGAAAGTGTTCAATAAACCCAATTCATAATATAATGAGATTAAAACTGTTTGTTTCTTATCGTAGTTACATATTCTAAGGTATTTTGAAATAATTGAATAAAAGAAATTCCATAATCAACAATAAATTTAATAATTACAGCACTTTTCAACAATTACAAAAAAGGTCATTTATAATATTAAAAATCAACAAAATTATGTGTATATCGATGATTTATCACATAATTTAACTATATTTAGCATAGTGTACCACAATGGTGTCATCCAAATAACGTTAAAGCACTTTTTTAATCAATAAAGTTTAGTGACCCGGTCGAAATTTTTGTATGGAAACGTGACTAGGGTACCTTGTCACGGCATTTACTAAACTTTAGTAACTTAAATGTAAAGGCACTATTTTAGTACCTTTAATGCAAAAAGTATTTGTATCAAAATGTTATTTGGTACAATTATTGCAGAAATTAATACATTTTTATTTATAAAAAGTTCTGTTTTAGTCGTGTAAAACATAAAATTTTACATTTTACTAAACAGGGTACCTTGTCACGATAAGTCATTATCTTCAAGAAATAGAGTAAAACTAGGATAAAATACCCAATTATACATATACATAACCTACCTACACCTACTTTATGATCTATTAAGTCTTTGATCAATATTTATAACATTAATTAGTTTAGTGACCCGGTCGAAACTTTTGTACGGAAACGTAACTAGGGTACCTTGTCACGACATTTACTAAACTTTAGTAACTTAAATGTAAAGGCACTATTTTAGTACCTATAACGCAAAAACTATTTGTATCAAAATGTTATTTGGTACAATTATTGCAAAAATCAATATATTTTTATTTATAAAAATGTCCGTTATTTTAGACTACTCTATAACATATATCAAAATGAATCAAATCGGAGTCGGACAGTTGGGTACCCTTCCTTGTTAGAAAGATGCATTTGACTACCCGCGACGGAAATATTGACAAAATAATTCATATTTATTTATTTATTTCCAATATTATGCAAGTTTACAGTATTTCAAACCAAAACACTTACATATTCATTTTACAATACAATAAAATTACATATAAATTAAACCTTATTTTTAAAAATTATATAAATAGAACTCGCATCATGTCAAACTAAAATTAATTATTTACTTACATACACCAAAAACAATTGCTTATTACTAATTAATAGTACATTGTGTATTTAGGACGGTAAGTAAGAATTTGCGAACGAGTGTGAAAGTAAAGCCCAAGCCGAAGGCGCGGGCTTTACTTCACACGAGTTCATAATTCTTGTACCGCCCGTGGTACACGTACACACAATGTTTTTCATCACACCTGTGATGCAAAAAAGTAAATAAAACAATATATTTTCACAAAACTACTCTAAAATGGTCTAAATCAGGGATGACTTAATTTCATCATTTTCATAAAAGAAATCTCGGCGCGGCGCGCGGCGTGCGCCGGACCGCGCTAGTGCGACGAAATGTTGTATGAAAATCCTTAACGGCCTACTAGGACGTAATGACGCACCTACGGCGCGCATCACCGCAGCGTATTGGCGCACTTACCGAACAGGTGTGATGAAAATATAATATAATGTCAAACATTGGAATAAAAATACTAATAATACATTTACATAATTAAAAAAAATCATATGAGTACCTAACCTACGTTGCATTACGACTGTCAAGATACCGTTTAACGCGTCTCACGAAAACACCTACACTGTCGTGGAATATATCAGTATCAGCAATCTGCGCGTACAGATCGTTCAGCAGCAGTAGTGCTCTGCGGGTCGGAGCGTTGTCCCCGCGTATTTTAAGCGCTTTTAAGACATGGCGTGACAAGGTACCCTGGTTACTAAAAAACATAATTTTACTGATATTCTTGTACACACGTGTTCCTTAGGATCTAAATAACCCAATTATAGCACAAACCCATTTTGGCACTTTTTCACCCGCTTCGACAAAAACGCATGTAACTCAGTAACTAAATGCCGTGACTAGGTACCTTACCCTGTGCACAGCCACCCTTTGTAAAAAATACATATCGGACGATCGGACCTGTATAAAAACTCTTATAAAAATACAAACACAATAAAAACAACGAATTAGGTGATGGACTTTTTAGCATTCGTTCAGTATTATATTCTTTGATTCGTTCCACACGATTTGGGTCGCGTTTTATAAAGTTACATTTTACCATGCATTTTACAATTCCGCTGTTTGCCTCCATAGGAGCCTTATCTCACTTGCGATATGAGGTATAAGGGTTTTCGATATTTTTTCTGCCACCAGGCGGCTCTAGGGTAGGCGTTGGGTCCAGGACATAAAATATCGAAATTCTATTTTATTTGGAAGTTTATTGATTTTGTAGTGGATTACAACTAATAAGCGGTCGTCGAACTGAAGATTGAACTCTGAAACAGGCTGCGCACAAAGTCACTGGTACTAAAAATAATTACTAGAACTTTGTTGACTTGGAACTATTTTTCTTATTTATTTTAGAAAACAATATTCCTAAAGTTATGGTTTTAAGAATAAATAATTCTAATAATTATATTGAAAATAAATGCGCGTATTTATTTTGATAGTTCGTTAGGCCTTCCGCACAGTACTGCCTTCTCACCATCCCATAGTGGCGGAAAAAGTATCAAAAACCCTCATTTAAACAGAACGGTAGGCAATGGTACCTTGCCGTTCAAAGCAACGCAACGAATGATCGATTTGGCATTTTTTTCTCTGCACTCACACTCTTTAAGTATCAACTAATTTGTCTGTTAGCGCCATCTACTTATTATGTGATTTCGTTATAGTCCTTCTAGACCATGAATGTAGACGGTTGGATCTAACCGCCGACCATCGTGTCCTTGATTGGGTTGATGTAAAATCAAATGTAAAATCAAACCGTGTATGTTGGCAGTTGTACCCGATCGTGCAGAAGGCCAATTATTATCTTATCTGTATCCAACCCTACCTGTCAATGTCAAATGTCAAATGTATGTAGGTTGTTGATTGGTTGTAGGACTTGTAGGTTATATTGAATTTGCACAGGTTTTTTTCAATAACTTGCGTTGTTTAACAGTGTTTTGTGTACAATGTCGCCTTCAGATGCTGCAGTACAAGACTTAGACGAGAAACACGTTGATTTGGTAGCGAAATTTGTTTCAGACGTCCGAAATGGGTACGTGCGTGGCATTTTGCAATGTTCGCTTATTTAACAATTAATAATAATATATTACACTTTATTCAAAAATGTCATAGCTACCAAACTTAATTGAATAGGTTCAACATCTATGATTCCTGGAGTATTTATTGATGTACTCTAATATTTCATCATCTAGTTACATGAAAAGTGACTTTTGCTATCTGTAGATAAATGCTAATAGGTTTGTAGTGGTCTCCCTTTTTTTGTCTATTACAAATATTAAAGTGATCTTAATTAATATATAAAAAGCAATAGCATGACACATATACAATATAACACAGTTTGCATCCTGTGATATTTATTTATATGTTAAAAATGTATGAAAATGACCCTGTATAAAGTTGAGTGAATTTCACAATGTTTCAACCGCTGTCATCAGTTGACCGTCATACAAAATTACAAATATTAGTGAAGTCTCTATAATGTCCCTGCGAATGGAGCATTCCATGAAAACATCTACTTTTTGTGGCTTATTTGTCACTATGGTAGCTACCCTAATAAAATGTGCTAGACGCTAGGAAACACTATCAATCTTAAATGGTATTATTGTACTGTAACTCAGCTTACTAATTAAATTTCTCAAATGTTTTGATAATACAGTGTTGCTTATGACAAGTTTCCATGGAATGGCCCTATAAGTAAGACTTGTAGAGTTGTTCACAATATAAAACAAATACAATTAATTCGCCGGTTTAAAGGCAGAACCAACTATTTCGGTAAAACTTGTTTTAGCAAATAGTGTTTTATGTCATTGGCATAAAATACGATTTGTCAAAACCAACTTCAAGGAAATGGTTGGTTCTGCCTTTGACCTGACGAATCACAAATTGGCATGTACCTGGGAAGATTGGCTGACAAGTCGCTGGGACGACGACACAATACATAATTAAAGCAGCTGGCAAGTAATGAATGGCCCTGGTGCATGAGAACGGAATGTGTTGGAGGGGGCCTTCACCCAAGGAGGGCTTCTTTTCTAAGACTCAAATGAACAAATATTGAACAAATTGTACAAACCAACTTAGAAAATAACTTACTCAAACTGGCGATGATGGTGGTTGAAACACTGAAATCAGCTGAAATAAAGTAGATTAATGTTATATCACATCATAGATCCAAGTGGTTTCGTATTTAGTTGTCAACTAACAAATATTATAACATTTATAACTTACAAAAGTATAATTTTTTTTTGTTTATATTTATTTAAATAGATAAAGTGCTGTGTTTTGAGCAGTAACAATACGTTTGTCATAAGTATTGTTATAGGCAACTAAGGGCCCATTCAGACCGGAATGGCAGCGGCCGCCAGCGACTGACTCCTTTCGTCGCTCACGGCCACTGCCCTAAGGGATTGAAGTGTTGCTCACCATTTATTTATCGAGAATGATGATAGTCAGCAGTGTCAATAGTTAAAGTGAACACACTATTGCGATCCCGAATCTCCTTGCAAGAGTTGGACAAGAAGTAATCTCATTATTGTAAATTACATTTGTTTGTGTTCTTTATAATCTACATACAAAAGTATTGGAAGGAGTAATTGCAGTACTTTCTTCCCAACTCTGCTGCTTGCCCAGCATGGCAATTATGGGCATTTACCTCGTAATGCATATATACCCATAGGCAATAGGAGATATCTTTGTCAGGCAGTGGATTGATACAAGCTGATGATGTGTATGTAAATACGTAAAACAACATACAAATAGTATGTTCATGTCTTAACGACAAGTTACAAGTTCATATCATCGGTTATTACATACCTAGTTATTATAAATTACAATACTAAATAAATTAAATTTAAATTTAGACTGTTTATTTCATAACAATAGAGCAATTGTATTATACAGAAACTTAGGGCCGATTCAGACCGGAATGGCAGCGGTCTAATCTAATATTCGCTATATAATATTATATAGCGGTTTAATTTAATATTCAATTTACTTATTTTACATCCATCACACTTGCTGCCTACGCGCGCCATTGTTTGCACGCGCAGCGGGAGTAATAGAAAAGTGAAATTCCCTAGGGAGTAATAGAAATGTCAGTACGTCATCTAATAATTTTATTTCTTAAAACTTATTTTTTGTCGGCAAGTGTGATGAAAAACATTTTATGCATCACGGTCGGTAAGCGGAATACTAACTCGAGTCTAGGCGGAGGGCTTCTAACACTCTCGTTAGTAATTCCGTACTTACCTCCCTTGATGCACAATGTACTAATATTATTCGTTAAACAATATTCTTAAATTAATGTTTATTTATTCCATTGTTATTGTTATATTATTGTTATATTATATTATTATGGTTTTTATTACACATTTAAAGCATTTACTTATTTTATATATTAGGAAGCTCAAGGAACTTTCACATTGAATAAAGTGTATGGTCTCAGAGACATTTGGGTGATCTCAATTTATTTATTTATTTAGACTTTATTGCACAAAAGAACAGCTTAATGTACAAAAGGCGAACTTAATGCTATGAGGCATTCTCTACCAGTCAACCTTAAGGCAAAGCAGAAAAGATTGTAGGCGGTGCATTTGGAAACACGTAGTAAACTATTAATACATACCTATGACATACATACATACCTATATACACCGTGTTTTTATTGATTTCCGTTAAATTAAAGGGAAGCTTATTTAGGTCAAAAATAATCAATTTGTCTAAGAAACTAGTATCTCAACTCTTATTGTTATTGAGTTATTAAAAAAAATAAGTTTAATGACTGAACAAGTGTATTGCAACCTTTATTACATCCTAATGAAACTTATTTTGACATGTGCCGTCAGACACCTGAGATCTTATTCTTAAGGTTCTCTCACACTTACCATTTGATTTATTATGTATTAAAACGAAAAAAAAAATTTTTTTTCGAATTCGACTAAAAGCAATATACCAGGCCCCAATTTCACCACATTGACAAGTCCTACAATTGTAAATTTACTGTTTCTCCAATCTGGGGCGTCTATAGGCTACAGTTACCGTTTACCATCGGAAGGGCCGTGCGTTTGTTTGCCGCCAACATAAAATGTAGTGCAGGAACTTTAATAAATCAGCAGTAAGTAACAACTTTTCTGCGAAGCAAAATTACAATTGTCACATAAAATACGACAATTGTAGCGAAATTCTGACATATGCCGAACCTCATGTCAAGATTGAATGAGAATTGTACTAAACCTTGCGACAATTGTCACGGGTATCGGAAAATAAAAAGTAGTTTATTAACGATTTAATAACGTTATCAGTAATAATTTTATGTTGGTGGCAAACAGGCACATGGACCGTCCGATAGTAAGCGGTAGCCGTAGCCTACGGAGGCCTGTGACGTCAGTAACAGTGATATTTTACAATTGTCACACTTGTAATTATGGTGAAATAGGCCACAGGTAGCTCCAATTAACGTGCCAAGCAGCCTGTTAAATTTAAAGGAATTAAAAAAAAACAAGGTGTATGTATATACTTATACAATACTAATATATATACCTACACATAAATACATATTATATGTATATAATATACGGCTTGTCAGACAGATACCTAATCATTCTTAGAGCTGCCCACAGAATTAGATTTGGATAGAAGAAACAAGTCCATTCATTTGCATGGCGGCCGAGCGTGTCAGATTTTGTACTGAAGTTGTTACTTGCCTATGATTTTAAATATGTCTCAGGCCCTTGAGTATTCATATTTTTTTGTGTTGTTGCAATTAATATTACTTAAGGAGGCATTATTAATGTTTTTGTTCACTTCTTACAAAATTTGACACCCGAAAGATGCAAGCTGTGATTAAAGACGGACAACTCAGTGGATTTCACTGAGTTCATTTGACACGCTAAATAGATACGTTTGCTTGATCTATGGTATATATGACATCTGTGGAGCTGCCAGAAAAGAAATCACGCACAGATTTTTTAAAAGCATACTTGCTCGGTGCTTTCCTAACAATTTACACATTATACTTATTGCAGGAAGATTGAAGGGTCCAACAACATAGCACTGGCCACGGTGACCCTGCTGGAGCAGATTATCAATGAATCGGACAATACTACAGTCATGTAAGTGTACTGTTGGTACCACGTGGTATGACGGAGAAAAACGAGCGGCGGTAATACTTTTGACGTGACAACGTCTTATAAATTGGTTTGCCGGGTGACACTTCAAGAAACTGCGTTACGTTCCGCTCACGTTATGCGCTCACAATGAGAGCGAGTGAGAGGCACGCGTCCCTTCCACTCGGGCATGGTTAGCCCGCCTAAGAGATTTTACCACTCAAAGTCGTTGTCACGTAAAACTTTCGCCCGTATACCGACTTTACAGGCAACCAATTTTTTTCTTAATATTTATTCAGCAAACATGTTGAAGTGACTGACGTTACAGGAGCAGAAATGATACTCAAAGTGGTTCGTGGTAGAATGAGCTTTATTTAATAGAAAGGGGTTCCTTATACTAGTACCATACGATGAAGGTTACATGATGAAATAGAAAGCGTACATTACTTTCAGTAAAGGATCATTACCCATGGGTTAATGCGTCGTTAATACTATATCTTGGTGTGTGTGGTGCATTCAGCCGCATCTATTTATACAGTGTGTAAAAGACATTGTGACAAACCTTTACACCCTGTATACCTACTGTACAATGTGAAACACAATGAAAACAGGGATTTTGGCTCTATCGAACACATTTAGCATTAATTTCTAAATTATGGCATCAGATAATATATACAACCGGCGCGTGCGGATATTTTTAGAGTTCCGTAGCCAAAATGGCAAAAACGGAACCCTTATAGATTCGTCATGTCCGTCTGTCCGTCTGTCACAGCCGATTTACTCGGAAACTATAAATGCTACAGTAATGAAATTTGGTTAGGATATGTGTTGTAGGAACCGCTACAGGATTATGATACTAAATTGTAAAAAAAACCATTGGGGTGGGGGCCCTCCATACATGTAACTGAGGGATAGAAAAAAATTTTTAGTTGTATATAAGGTCCTAATTTATTAGATGCAGATATTTTCACAGCTGATAGTACTCGGTCTCTGGAGTATATTAAACCGTGAAACATTATAGCTTTTACGATGATTTTTTGGAGAAAACGGAAAAACTTTGCTACGTAAAGACACCCTGTTTATGTGATTATTAAATGAAAACTCTTTGAACAGATTCTCGTACCTCTTTTACGTACCACTTAACTGGAACTGGCCACTTCACGTCGATAAATTAAATACTTGATTGTCTATGACATGTTATTTTCCGTTGGATTGTGTCGTTTGATGACATGACAGACAGTGTTATTGTGACATGTGATAATGCACATGATGATTTTTTTAGACGAAATTATAATTAATTTTTTTGTTAGGAAAATGAAATCAAAAAAGTTACATGAAAAGATTTCTTAATTTATATTTAAAGTTAATTGTTTTAATGTAAAGTATCATGTGTTAAAATATCTGCAACTAATAAATTAGGACCTTATATAAGCGTGTAGGGTATTAATAGAAAGGTCTTTGAAAATGATATGAAGGTTTATCAATCTCATTTTTATTTAAGCAAATCGTTTTCGAGATATCAGCTCTCAAAGTCTGAAAAATGTGCGTGTGTCCCCCCTTCTATGTTTTAAACTACGCGATATAAAATTAAAAAAAATATATATGTTACGCACATTAATAAACTCTATCGACGATTTTTGGTTTGATTAAATTGTCTTTTATAGTTTTTGAAGTAGGTTGATTTAACTATATTTTTTAATGATAAATTGATAATGGTACGGAACCCTTCGTGCACGAGTCCGACTCGCACTTGGCCGGTTTTTTTGCAAAGAGGGTGAGGCCGTGTCTGACATTGACAGCGCGCGCCACCAGCGTAGAGTCGTTTGAGACACGGGTAAAACCGACACTCATACAACTCCAACATGTACATTTCACATTCTGCCCCCGTTAGCATAAACGCAGTAACTAGTTTTAAAATGTTAATTTATAACCATATACACCAAAACATAATTCAGTTGAATAAAGTAAACAATTAATTGACACTTCAAAACCAGTTACTGCGTTTATGCTTACGGGGGCAGCATTGTAGTATCTTGATGAGTTTATTTGACATGGAAATTAACTTTAGCCTTTAAAATGACAAATAAAAATCGCCTGTGTTGAGCGAAATTGTGTCTTAAAATAAAATACAAAAAGTGGGTCTATGAGAAGACTATGTTCGTCACGAAAGACCCCCTACCTTTACGTGTTAATAAAAATTGGTGTATATCGCAGCGGGCTCTGTAGCCGGGTCCGCTGCGCGGGGCGTCTGCTCTCTCGCGCGCTGCCCGCGCAACTGAGCGCCGCCAACATGGCTCGCCGCGTGCTACGCGCGTTACGCGACGAAGCGCGCTCCGACGGCGACGCGTCGCTCGCGCGGCTTGTGCTAGCCGCGCCGCCGCACGCCGTCACCGTGGCGGAGGACTTGCGCGAGCCCGTCCGCGAGCATGTGGCCGAGGTAACTGCCGACATGACGCTAACAGTGCTCGCCCGGCGACGCGTCGCTCGCGCGAGCATGTGGCCGAGGTAACTGCCGACATGACGCTAACAGTGCTCGCCCGGCGACGCGTCGCTCGCGCGAGCATGTGGCCGAGGTAACTGCCGACATGACGCTAACAGTGCTCGCCCGGCGACGCGTCGCTAGCCCGTCCGCGAGCATGTGGCCGAGGTAACTGCCGACATGACGCTAACAGTGCTCGCCCGGCGACGCGTCGCTAGCCCGTCCGCGAGCATGTGGCCGAGGTAACTGCCGACATGACGCTAACAGTGCTCGCCCGGCGACGCGTCGCGAGCCCGTCCGCGAGCATGTGGCCGAGGTAACTGCCGACATGACGCTAACAGTGCTCGCCCGGCGACGCGTCGCTCGCGCGGCTTGTGCTAGCCGCGCCGCCGCACGCCGTCACCGTGGCGGAGGACTTGCGCGAGCCCGTCCGCGAGCACGTGACCGAGGTAAGTCTAATGCCCTGGCCACGACATCGGTCTAAGGCGACCGGCTTAGCGGAAAACGTATGGTAATCCCTCTAGTACCTACACATATCGGCACCCCGCTCCAACTCATGGATTCGCTCGCCGCTGGTCGCCTTAGACCAATGTCGTGGCCGGGCCGTAACGGCTCAGCCACGGACTCGCGCGAATTGTGGCCGGCAAGCGTTTTCCCTAATCATTGCGTGTGATCCTAACTACCACCACGTGTTATGCGTGACCGCGCAATGAATAGATAAAACGCTTGCCGCTGCCCGCCCCGCCGTTGAAGTAGGTTTTTATTTTTATTTAGTGATTACATTTTTCTTTGGTATCATCATCTAATAAAAAAAATACGTCAAAGGGTAGCTAGCATTTTTATTGTGCCGGGCATTTCTACAACAAAATCTACCAAATCAAAATGTCCACATTTTTTAGAATATATCCTGTTTCCAATCACCTAATCATTTATTTATTTAAACTTTATTGCACAATAAAAAAGTACAAATGGCTGACTGTTTGTGTGGTGCAGGCTTTTGTATTCGAAAAAAAGAAAATAATATATCTAGATACTAAAAGATATATCCAATACTATGTGTATAGCTCATTTGCAGTAAATGTGTACTTTTTAATTTTTATATGCGATCATGGACTGTAATACACCATTTTACTCGGCATTGTGGATATGTCGGTAAGATCGCATATAAAAATTAAAAGGTACACTTTTACTGCAAATTACCCATATACTTACACAAATACCTACACATTTGCCTTTATTTCAGCTGCGCACAGAGTTAGAAGGCACCGCAACGGCCATCAGCTCCCAAGCTAAAGAGCACATACAAGCGGACGAGATGATACTCACATACGGCGCTAGTAAACTAACCGAGCGTTTCCTCCGCTCCGCTCGACGCTACCGCCTCCTGTTGGCAGAGGGCGCTGACGTCACCGAGGTCAGTCGCCATTACAGGGACACTAGTACAGATGGGATACTCACGCGAGCAAGCTGACCGAGCGTTTCCTCCGCTCCGCTCGACGCTACCGCCTTCTGCTGGCAGAGGGCGCTGACGTCACCGAGGTCAGTCGCCATTACAGGGACACTAGTACAGATGGGATACTCACGCGAGCAAGCTGACCGAGCGTTTCCTCCGCTCCGCTCGACGCTACCGCCTTCTGCTGGCAGAGGGCGCTGACGTCACCGAGGTCAGTCGCCATTACAGGGACACTAGTACAGATGGGATACTCACGCGAGCAAGCTGACCGAGCGTTTCCTCCGCTCCGCTCGACGCTACCGCCTTCTGCTGGCAGAGGGCGCTGACGTCACCGAGGTCAGTCGCCATTACAGGGACACTAGTACAGATGGGATACTCACGCGAGCAAGCTGACCGAGCGTTTCCTCCGCTCCGCTCGACGCTACCGCCTTCTGCTGGCAGAGGGCGCTGACGTCACCGAGGTCAGTCGCCATTACAGGGACACTAGTACAGATGGGATACTCACGCGAGCAAGCTGACCGAGCGTTTCCTCCGCTCCGCTCGACGCTACCGCCTTCTGCTGGCAGAGGGCGCTGACGTCACCGAGGTCAGTCGCCATTACAGGGACACTAGTACAGATGGGATACTCACGCGAGCAAGCTGACCGAGCGTTTCCTCCGCTCCGCTCGACGCTACCGCCTTCTGCTGGCAGAGGGCGCTGACGTCACCGAGGTCAGTCGCCATTACAGGGACACTAGTACAGATAAATATTAACATCTTTATATCAACCTAGTCCCACGGTAAGCTCAATTAAGGCTTGTGATGTGGGTACCAGGCGACGATATATATAATAGATACTTAAATAGACAGCCATGACCAAGGAACAAATATTTGTGATAAATAAATACACAAATAATGCCCTCGCTGGGATACGAACCCAGAACCTCCAGCATCATAGGCAGGGTCACAACCAACTAGACTACAGAGGCTGACAATAATCTCCGTAGGGTGTAAAGTTCTCGCATTTGACAGATCCTTCAAAGAAGTTATAGTTTTTCGAAAACTGAAGGCACGTGAGTTATAAGGGCGTAACTTGCCGCCAGAAGCCATCAATTCCCGCACAATGTCTCAGTCAATATGCCACAAGTAGTTCCCATAAGGGGGGTCTACACGCCGTCCTATTTGATGAAATGGGATACTCGCACGATCAAGCTGGTAGTAAATAAGATATTGACAAATTACATAGACAATAAAAACATGACTACTCTTAGTTACCGGGAAAATGACCCTGAAAATTCTGTCGCACACCTCATTTTTATTTATTTATTGAAGAAACAAACAGTCTTTCATAGTTGTAAATAACATTGCTTAAAACTAGACTTACAGTTTCCTTAATGAAATTTTGATCTTTTTAAAAAAGTCAACAAATGATTTGGCAGATATACAGAAACCTTTGACAGTAACAAAGGCCGCAAATTATTTTTTTTAGTACAGATGGTGCCTTTTTTAGGCTCTGGTGCGAGAGGTGTGTCATTTTACGTCAGGTCCAAAACTTCGGAGGGCCATCTTTACTAAAAAACGTCGTACGAGACATGTGCAAAAACGAAATTCGTAACACATGTCGATTTAAAACACTCCCTATCGTTTTTCGCACTTGTGTCGTAATGTATTGTTTTTTATGAGTGTTCAAGGGCTTACATGTTTTAAAATTGCCCGCCTTTATTCTGCCACACGTCTCTGATTTGTATCGAACAACCTTGGGCAATCTAACACTGTTATTAGAGATTTAATCGTGTACACTTACATTTACTAATTATCCTGATGTCACATTACTTGTTAAAATATGAGTGAAACTTTAGTTTTAACTTTCCTTACAGTCCCACGCAATGGCGGCGCGACTGAGCGCAGCGGGAGTACCAGTCACCGTGCTATCCGCGGCCGCCGTCTGCGCTGTCATGTCGCGCGTCAACAAGGTGCGTCTGTGATGCGGCCTCCACATGTAGGACACGCCTGTAGCGACACGCGGCGCGACTGAGCGCAGCGGGAGTACCAGTCACCGTGCTATCCGCGGCCGCCGTCTGCGCTGTCATGTCGCGCGTCAACAAGGTGCGTCTGTGATGCGGCCTCCACATGTAGGACACGCCTGTAGCGACACGCGGCGCGACTGAGCGCTGCGGGAGTACCAGTCACCGTGCTATCCGCGGCCGTCTGCGCTGTCATGTCGCGCGTCAACAAGGTGCGTCTGTGATGCGGCCTCCACATGTAGGACACGCCTGTAGCGACACCCGCGACTGAGCGCAGCGGGAGTACCAGTCACCGTGCTATCCGCGGCCGCCGTCTGCGCTGTCATGTCGCGCGTCAACAAGGTGCGTCTGTGATGCGGCCTCCACATGTAGGACACGGCTGTAGCGACACGCGGCGCGACTGAGCGCAGCGGGAGTACCAGTCACCGTGCTATCCGCGACCGTCTGCGCTGTCATGTCGCGCGTCAACAAGGTGCGTCTGTGATGCGGCCTCCACATGTAGGACACGCCTGTAGCAACACGCGATTATGGGCATTTACCTCCTAATGCGTCGATACGCTTAGATCAGTGTTTTTCAAACTGTGGGTCGCGACCCCCAGGGGGGTCGCAGAACTTATCCAGGGGGGTCGCGACGAAGTTCAGTTTTAAGAGCAACTTATGACAGCCTGATTTGATTTTTCCTAACTTAAAAAGTCGGAGGTTTTTAAAATTAAATATTAAGAATATAGGCATAATATAGGAATTATGTGATAACTTTGTTTATTAACCAACTACGTAATTTTTTACTAAGGTGTCGTACCTTACATTTTGTGTACAATTTACATTTAGTATGGAATGAATAATAATAACTGCCAAAATCATATAACTGTAAAATTGTTCTCAATATAATTCGTACTTAGGTACCTGCACCAAATTAGCTTTTTGCTATTTAAGTGCACTTATATTCCGTTCAAAAAACTCGAGTGGTTTGTTTTTGAAATTTTCGTGTTTACTCGTAAGATGCCGCAGGAGTTTAGATAGTTTCAAACTTTCATGCGATAACACTTCACAGCAAATAACACATTGTGTTTTATCGTTCATAACGCAGAAAGGCTTAGGCTCACTACCAGGCCCCTATACCACAAAACTTTACAAGCGTACAATTCTACAAAATTGTCAACCTTTTGTATGTGAATTTATTTTTTTATGGTATAGGCCACAGGTGTCAAGCCAGACGTAGATGGCATCGGAGATCGCTTCAGAAATTTATCCATTTTCTTTATTTATTTAATAATATCCAAGTCCCTCAGTTACGAATATACGCTCCCGTGATAAGAAAAACAATGGGTAGGTTGATAAACACAATCTACCTTCCCATATAAATAAATATAGGATGCGTTCTAAAACGCATAATATGTAACTGAGTGAATGATAGAAAGGTGCGTTCCAAATTTGTTATACGTGTTATAGGAATTTGTACTACTTATAGGTATTTGTCGTAGAAACGAGGTATGGGGGGTCGCGAAAAAAATTGAGTGGCTAAAAGGGCCGTGACTCCAAAAAGTTTGAAAAACACTGGCTTAGATGATAAAAGAGGCTTTTGTCCAGCAGTGGACTGGTTGTAGACTGATGATAATGATGATAGCATAAAGTAGTGTTGTGACTACTTGAAAATAGTTATTTATTATACAAGGGGGCAAAGTTGTTGTTTAACTGTCGTGCCAATATTGAGACCTGAGCTAGCGAAAGATTCCAAAATTGAGCCACGAGCGTAGCGAGTGGTTCAAAAACTGGAATCTTGAGCATTGCGAAGGTCTCAAGGCACGAGAGTTGAACAAACTTTGCCGCCAAGTGTAATACAACTTTTTTCCCCTCACTATCGCGAGGAAATATGATTACAAATCTCATCCAAATGTAAATTAACTTAAAGAAACTATTTAAAACTCAATGTCGAAACGTATCGTAGAATAGAGTTACTTATGGAGCTTAAATATTGCCAATGGCTTACAAAGTCACATGAGAAACGACCAATTTAACATGTGAGCTCCGATTGCGCATGTTTACTACGGTCATACAGATCCACTTATACTAGGCAGTAGGGGGCTATAGGAATTAGAGAAATGTCAAATTACTTTATTCACAAGTGTGTAAAAAGCGTTTTTACCCGCTCGCATTAAAGGATAAACGAGCGCTTTACGAGCTAGTGAGGGGAAAAAACACTAATCGAAATGATTTGAAATAAAACTATGAAAACGGATAAACTTGCGTATATTAACTAACTTTAACTTCATTCCGACGTTTCGAATTTACAGGGTTCGTGGTCTGCGGATGACTGACAATGAAGGAAATTTGATAGATCTACCTCCATCTAAATAAGAACCTCCATAAAAATGATTTGATTTGTGTTGCACAAAAACTTTTTCATCACACTTGCTGTCTAAGCGCGCCATTACTTGCGCGCATAGCGAGAGTAATAGAAAAGTGAAACTCTAGGGAGTAATAAAAATGTTAGTACGTCATTTAATAACATTATGTCTTAAAACTTATTTTTTGGTTAGCAAGTGTGATGAAAAACATTGTATGCAAGTTCTTATTGGGTCGGCAACGCGCATGTGACACCCCTGGGGTTGCAGGCGCCCATAGGCTACGGTGACTGCTTTCCATCAGGCGGGCCGTATGCTTGTTTGCCACCGACGTGGTATAAAAAAAAAATAAAAAAAAATGCATCACGATCGGTAAGCGGAATACTAACTCGAGTCATAAAAGCCCTCCGCCTAACGCACAATGTACAGTCAAAGACAAAATAAAAATTTTCAAAAATATGTCCCAGTGCACTCTAATTCTGTGTAATAAGAACGTCGTAACATATTTATGAGCGGATTCTTTCGATACTTATTTTTGCACTTGACTGTATTATTGCCGGATATGTTCGAGGCAATGACATTAAATAATAAATGGACGCACAGAGCCAAACAAAAAAACCAAGAAAAGTGGCACTAAAAGTCATTTCTATCATGTTTCAGTTGAAGCTAATAACGCTCACTTACAATAAACTATAATAAAAAAAACTCAAAGAATAAAAAACTTTGTGAAGTGAGCAATAAGTGTCAAATTTGCGAACAACACCGCAAAATAGTAGAAACTTTTTATGTTTAAGGAATAATGATGTGTCAACTGTCAGAACTGAATAGCGGAGCAAAAGGACCGCAATATTTACTTCTGCAGCCCATTTTTTGGGGCCATTTTTTTGAGCTGTTTGGGGATCCACTTATATATTCTAAATCAATGGTTCGAGGAGTATAAAAGCGAATGTTTTCAGGTGGTAGTGAGCGTCGACGCAGCGCTAGCGGGCGGCGCAGCGCTGGGCGCCGCGGGGCTGCACGCCGTCGCCGCCGCCGCTAAACACTACGGCGTGCCGGTCAGTCACCTCGCTGTTTCAGGTGGTAGTGAGCGTCGACGCAGCGCTAGCGGGCGGGGCGGCGCTGGGCGCCGCGGGGCTACACGCCGTCGCCGCCGCCGCTAAACACTACGGCGTGCCGGTCAGTCACTAGCTGTTTCAGGTGGTAGTGAGCGTGGACGCAGCGCTAGCCGGCGGGGCGGCGCTGGGCGCCGCGGGGCTGCACGCCGTCGCCGCCTCCGCTAAACACTACGGCGTGCCGGTCAGTCACCTCGCTGTTTCAGGTGGTAGTGAGCGTCGACGCAGCGCTAGCGGGCGGCGCAGCGCTGGGCGCCGCGGGGCTGCATGCCGTCACCGCCGCCGCTAAACACTACGGCGTGCCGGTCAGTCACTAGCTGTTTCAGGTGGTAGTGAGCGTCGACGCAGCGCTAGCGGGCGGGGCGGCGCTGGGCGCCGCGGGGCTTCACGCCGTCGCCGCCGCCGCTAAACACTACGGCGTGCCGGTCAGTCACCTAGCTGTTTCAGGTGGTAGTGAGCGTGGACGCAGCGCTAGCCGGCGGGGCGGCGCTGGGCGCCGCGGGGCTGCACGCCGTCGCCGCCGCCGCTAAACACTACGGCGTGCCGGTCAGTCACCTAGCTGTTTCAGGTGGTAGTGAGCGTGGACGCAGCGCTAGCCGGCGGGGCGGCGCTGGGCGCCGCGGGGCTGCACGCCGTCGCCGCCGCCGCTAAACACTACGGCGTGCCGGTCAGTCACCTCGCTGTTTCAGGTGGTAGTGAGCGTCGACGCAGCGCTAGCGGGCGGCGCAGCGCTGGGCGCCGCGGGGCTGCATGCCGTCACCGCCGCCGCTAAACACTACGGCGTGCCGGTCAGTCACTAGCTGTTTCAGGTGGTAGTGAGCGTCGACGCAGCGCTAGCGGGCGGGGCGGCGCTGGGCGCCGCGGGGCTTCACGCCGTCGCCGCCGCCGCTAAACACTACGGCGTGCCGGTCAGTCACTAGCTGTTTCAGGTGGTAGTGAGCGTGGACGCAGCGCTAGCGGGCGGGGCGGCGCTGGGCGCCGCGGGGCTACATGCCGTCGCCGCCGCCGCTAAACATTATGGCGTGCCGGTCAGTTTCACCGATAGCGTTGAAAATGTAGAAAAAAATCATATGTTTTTTCGGGAATGTATGAAAGTCTCGTTTTTTGTTAGTTTTTTTTGAGTATTTACAGAAATAATTAATATCACTGTCACTCCTTTCCATCTATTTCAATTGACATTGCCTCGGTGACATCACGTTCTCCTAGGCCTCCAAGATTTATATTCAATTCCATTAACGACATCTTATCCTAGTCGCACCTGAAACGTCATACTTCGCAGCCTATTAAAAGGAACATAACAACAATATTCCATTGCATATTTGAGAAAAATATCTTTGTTATTTTTGTCGACTTGTGTACAATTAACACAAGGCACCTATACTACAGGTGGTGGCGCTGTGTCCGCTGTATGCGCTGAGTCCGCTTCACGCGCGCGACCCGCTGCACCTCAACTCGCTGCTCGGGCCGCAACTCGCGCTGCGCTATCAGTAACTATACAATACTACAGCTGGCGGCGCTGAGTCCGCGCTGAGCCCGCTGCACCTCAACTCGCTGCTCGGGCCGCAACTCGCGCTGCGCTACCAGTAACTATACAATACTACAGCTGGCGCTGAGTCCGCGCTGAGCCCGCTGCACCTCAACTCGCTGCTCGGGCCGCAACTCGCGCTGCGCTATCAGTAACTATACAATACTACAGCTGGCGGCGCTGAGTCCGCGCTGAGCCCGCTGCACCTCAACTCGCTGCTCGGGCCGCAACTCGCGCTGCGCTACCAGTAACTATACAATACTACAGCTGGCGCTGAGTCCGCGCTGAGCCCGCTGCACCTCAACTCGCTGCTCGGGCCGCAACTCGCGCTGCGCTACCAGTAACTATACAATACTACAGGTGGCGCTGAGTCCGCGCTGAGCCCGCTGCACCTCAACTCGCTGCTCGGGCCGCAACTCGCGCTGCGCTACCAGTAACTATACAATACTACAGCTGGCGCTGAGTCCGCGCTGAGCCCGCTGCACCTCAACTCGCTGCTCGGGCCGCAACTCGCGCTGCGCTACCAGTAACTATACAATACTACAGCTGGCGCTGAGTCCGCGCTGAGCCCGCTGCACCTCAACTCGCTGCTCGGCCCGCAACTCGCGCTGCGCTACCAGTAACTATACAATACTACAGCTGGCGCTGAGTCCGCGCTGAGCCCGCTGCACCTCAACTCGCTGCTCGGGCCGCAACTCGCGCTGCGCTACCAGTAACTATACAATACTACAGCTGGCGCTGAGTCCGCGCTGAGCCCGCTGCACCTCAACTCGCTGCTCGGGCCGCAACTCGCGCTGCGCTACCAGTAACTATACAATACTACAGCTGGCGCTGAGTCCGCGCTGAGCCCGCTGCACCTCAACTCGCTGCTCGGGCCGCAACTCGCGCTGCGCTACCAGTAACTATACAATACTACAGCTGGCGCTGAGTCCGCGCTGAGCCCGCTGCACCTCAACTCGCTGCTCGGGCCGCAACTCGCGCTGCGCTACCAGTAACTATACAATACTACAGCTGGCGCTGAGTCCGCGCTGAGCCCGCTGCACCTCAACTCGCTGCTCGGGCCGCAACTCGCGCTGCGCTACCAGTAACTATACAATACTACAGCTGGCGCTGAGTCCGCGCTGAGCCCGCTGCACCTCAACTCGCTGCTCGGGCCGCAACTCGCGCTGCGCTACCAGTAACTATACAATACTACAGCTGGCGCTGAGTCCGCGCTGAGCCCGCTGCACCTCAACTCGCTGCTCGGGCCGCAACTCGCGCTGCGCTACCAGTAACTATACAATACTACAGCTGGCGGCGCTGAGTCCGCGCTGAGCCCGCTGCACCTCAACTCGCTGCTCGGGCCGCAACTCGCGCTGCGCTACCAGTAACTATACAATACTACAGGTGGCGCTGAGTCCGCGCTGAGCCCGCTGCACCTCAACTCGCTGCTCGGGCCGCAACTCGCGCTGCGCTACCAGTAACTATACAATACTACAGGTGGCGCTGAGTCCGCGCTGAGCCCGCTGCACCTCAACTCGCTGCTCGGCCCGCAACTCGCGCTGCGCTACCAGTAACTATACAATACTACAGCTGGCGGCGCTGAGTCCGCGCTGAGCCCGCTGCACCTCAACTCGCTGCTCGGCCCGCAACTCGCGCTGCGCTACCAGTAACTATACAATACTACAGCTGGCGGCGCTGAGTCCGCGCTGAGCCCGCTGCACCTCAACTCGCTGCTCGGGCCGCAACTCGCGCTGCGCTACCAGTAACTATACAATACTACAGCTGGCGGCGCTGAGTCCGCGCTGAGCCCGCTGCACCTCAACTCGCTGCTCGGGCCGCAACTCGCGCTGCGCTACCAGTAACTATACAATACTACAGGTGGCGCTGAGTCCGCGCTGAGCCCGCTGCACCTCAACTCGCTGCTCGGGCCGCAACTCGCGCTGCGCTACCAGTAACTATACAATACTACAGCTGGCGGCGCTGAGTCCGCGCTGAGCCCGCTGCACCTCAACTCGCTGCTCGGGCCGCAACTCGCGCTGCGCTACCAGTAACTATACAATACTACAGCTGGCGCTGAGTCCGCGCTGAGCCCGCTGCACCTCAACTCGCTGCTCGGGCCGCAACTCGCGCTGCGCTACCAGTAACTATACAATACTACAGCTGGCGGCGCTGAGTCCGCGCTGAGCCCGCTGCACCTCAACTCGCTGCTCGGTCCGCAACTCGCGCTGCGCTACCAGTAACTATACAATACTACAGGTGGCGCTGAGTCCGCGCTGAGCCCGCTGCACCTCAACTCGCTGCTCGGCCCGCAACTCGCGCTGCGCTACCAGTAACTATACAATACTACAGGTGGCGCTGAGTCCGCGCTGAGCCCGCTGCACCTCAACTCGCTGCTCGGCCCGCAACTCGCGCTGCGCTACCAGTAACTATACAATACTACAGGTGGCGCTGAGTCCGCGCTGAGCCCGCTGCACCTCAACTCGCTGCTCGGGCCGCAACTCGCGCTGCGCTACCAGTAACTATACAATACTACAGCTGGCGCTGAGTCCGCGCTGAGCCCGCTGCACCTCAACTCGCTGCTCGGGCCGCAACTCGCGCTGCGCTACCAGTAACTATACAATACTACAGCTGGCGGCGCTGAGTCCGCGCTGAGCCCGCTGCACCTCAACTCGCTGCTCGGCCCGCAACTCGCGCTGCGCTACCAGTAACTATACAATACTACAGCTGGCGGCGCTGAGTCCGCGCTGAGCCCGCTGCACCTCAACTCGCTGCTCGGGCCGCAACTCGCGCTGCGCTACCAGTAACTATACAATACTACAGCTGGCGCTGAGTCCGCGCTGAGCCCGCTGCACCTCAACTCGCTGCTCGGGCCGCAACTCGCGCTGCGCTACCAGTAACTATACAATACTACAGGTGGCGCTGAGTCCGCGCTGAGCCCGCTGCACCTCAACTCGCTGCTCGGCCCGCAACTCGCGCTGCGCTACCAGTAACTATACAATACTACAGCTGGCGCTGAGTCCGCGCTGAGCCCGCTGCACCTCAACTCGCTGCTCGGGCCGCAACTCGCGCTGCGCTACCAGTAACTATACAATACTACAGGTGGCGCTGAGTCCGCGCTGAGCCCGCTGCACCTCAACTCGCTGCTCGGCCCGCAACTCGCGCTGCGCTACCAGTAACTATACAATACTACAGCTGGCGCTGAGTCCGCGCTGAGCCCGCTGCACCTCAACTCGCTGCTCGGGCCGCAACTCGCGCTGCGCTACCAGTAACTATACAATACTACAGCTGGCGCTGAGTCCGCGCTGAGCCCGCTGCACCTCAACTCGCTGCTCGGGCCGCAACTCGCGCTGCGCTACCAGTAACTATACAATACTACAGCTGGCGGCGCTGAGTCCGCGCTGAGCCCGCCGCACCTCAACTCGCTGCTCGGGCCGCAACTCGCGCTGCGCTACCAGTAACTATACAATACTACAGGTGGCGCTGAGTCCGCGCTGAGCCCGCTACACCTCAACTCGCTGCTCGGGCCGCAACTCGCGCTGCGCTACCAGTAACTATACAATACTACAGCTGGCGGCGCTGAGTCCGCTGTAAGCGCTGAGCTCCGCTGTACAATCGCTATCAGATCGTAGTTTCCGAGGCGCTCAAGATACTTTTTTATGGTACAAATGTGGAAAATAGGCTTTTTTCAGGAAGAATGTCGGTGACTATACGAACGATGCGAGTGTTTTAAAACCGACACGATTTAGAAAAAAGCCTACACTACAATTATGTGTATCATACAACATTTTACAATGCATTACACGAGAAAAACCAGACTATCTCGACAGTACCAACCAGAGGTCTATTTCCCAAAAGCTTGTAACTTGTAATACAAGCGGAAGTCCTTATCTAATTAATAGTGTCAAAAAGAGACTTCCACTTGTATTACAAGTTACAAGCTTTCGAGAAACGGGCCCCAGGCCGTGCAAAAAAGTAGTATGAAAATTCATTCCTTTACACGTGCGGAAAACACTTTCTGTGCATAAGTTTACTCTTAAAAAGTGCACTTTTTGAGCATTTACTTTGTGCCATAACAAGAGAGGCGTGTTCAGATATTTTTGAGCGCTCTGAGCGTTGCCTGTACCAACAGCATTCTTGTGCCTACCGGTATCAATCAAAGGCTTACACAAGTATACTGTAACATATTGGAAGATACTTTCGCTTTCTAACATGTATTTTGTGCAAGTCTAAAATGCCGCAAGTATTTCGCTTCGTGTATGGCTACCATAAATCCTTCCTCATGAATCACTCTGTTTTTCACTGCCCAAAAGCGAATACCTCTTAAAGTAATATTTTCTTCGGTTACCGCGAGGATTACACATGAAATAAAACTATGAAAACGGATAAACTCGCGTATATTAACTAATTTTAACTTCATTCCGACGTTTCGAACACTTTACAGGATTCGTGGTCACGTCTTAAAGTGTAAATGATTGCTAATTTATAAAATGTTGGAACAGGGCGGCCGAAAGCGGACTGGCGCATGTGTACGCGCCGCGGCACGATCTAATCCCAGCCGACAATGTCACCCTGTATATCACCAATCTGTGAGTATTGCTACGTCACCCTGCACCCTGTATTATCAAACGGGAATCAGAAAGGGATTCGAGAGTTCACACAACAAAATGACACAACATTTACCAAGAAAAGGGTCAAAACTACAATTTATGTACATAGATAAAATCTAACTAATCTACTTAACCTAACCTATATCTAAGATTGGCCCTTGTGGCATTGTACCGAGGATGCTAGCGGCATTTCCTCGCTGTATCGCAATACTGATGCGTTGTGCGAGGAAGTCGCCAGCTCTTCGGTCTTTAGTTACATCAACCAGACGTTTCGCGATCTCAGTAAACAATTTGCGTGCGCTGGGGCCCCATGAACCTAAAGTTTCTACGCCAAATGGTACAAAATCGTACTCTTTGCCGAGGCCATTATATTTATTACGTTTTAAAAATTCGGCATTTTCAGCCGCAGCGGCTGCCTTAAACGTAGATCGTTGAAGATGGGACGGTGCCAGGGTGTCTACGCAAGTAGCATCCCATACCAGCATCCGTCCCAAGCTCCAAGGAACCAAAGACACACCATCAGAAGAGAGTTGTTTATAGATGTAGTCGGTGATTAATTAATCCATTGTCTGTCTTTGTACGTAAACTACGAATATGAATATATGAGTATAATTATTAATATATCCTAGATTCATTTAAACTTTCACGATTATCACTCATATTTTACAGACAAACGGGTCTTAATCGCGTAAACTTACGTTTAATTATATCCTGACGTTTCGGGCATGACGTTACACCCGTGGTCGCAGACAGACTGGCGAGAGAATGTATCAACACCTTCGAGCTGCGCGGGTTTTTTGAACTACCCGCACTTGATCTTAATTATTCACTTCTAGGCTAGGGTTGTCACTAGGCCTACACACAACATCTAATGGCTTAAAAATGGATGTTTCACCACGCTTACATTTGTAAATCACCAGATTCCACGCGGACGAGATTCCTTGCCCCTCATTTTGATTAAAATTCCGATGTTTCTTAATTTCAATAGCTTCACGTACTTTTCGGCTATGATGTATACGCCCTGTTGTAATTGTCAGGATATAATTAAACGTAAGTTTACGCGATTAAGACCCGTTTGTCTGTAAAATATCCTAGATTGACTTATACACTGTTGTGTCAACAGTACTTTCGAATCCCATTCTAATCGTGGTTTGATAATATCAGGGGTCGAAACCGGTATTTTACGAAAACCTCGAAATAACCCAATATTTTTAAATGTTTTATGCTGAATATTTCCTTCGGTTACCGCGAGGATTACTCATGAAATAAAACTATGAAAACGGATAAACTCGCGTATATTAACTAATTTTAACTTCATTCCGACGTTTCGAACACTTTACAGGGGATCGAAACGTCGGAATGAAGTTAAAATTAATGAAGTAATATACGCGAGTTTATCAGTTTTCATAGTTTTATTTCATGTTTTATGCTGTTTATGTACTGCTCAATATTTTATGTAATTTACAATATCATATATTTAAATTACTCCTTTAACTTACAATTTGTATACCGAAGAAAGAAGAAGAACGAAAAAAGAACCGTTATTTTGGTATGGAGAAAATAACGATTCCGGTCCCTGGATTAATTACGTTTTTTGTTTATTTCAGAGGAGGCAGCTCTCCTTCCTACATCTACAGGCTGCTCTCGGAACTGTACGACCCAAACGACTACACCCTGTAGACAAATACACTTGTGCAATAAAAAAAAACTAATGTATTTTTCACACCACCTATTCGAATACGGGTCTTTTCTTCTCTGCTAGGAGGGATCAAAGTGGCACTTTTCTGTTCAAGGACTTTCTATTGCCAGCCTAAAAAATTATAATGAAATATGAAAATAAATAGTACGTTCATAATTGATAAAAATTTCTCCAGAATCGATTATTTGCTTAAATATGTGATATATCTTTTATTTTTCTCATAGGTGGTGTGAAAAGCAGTATGTGTCATACGGTATTAAAATTATTTCGTCTCGGGCGTTAACGCTTGAATCCTTCATTACGCTCAGGATTCCACTTTAGAATCCCTCCATACGGTCGGGATTCAATTGTGGAATCCGTCGCTCCATTCAGGATTCAATATACGCCCACGCCGGAAATATACCATTTTGATCCCTTGTGACACAATCTACTATTGTTTTTTTTGTTAAATACATGCTATTATTACCGACTGTACTTTAATTATTATCATCTAGTTTGTATTAAATCTAATCCCCTTATTTATAAACGCCACCTAACTTAATATGCCGCTAAGCAGGGCCGGATTTAGGAGGGGGGGGGGGGGGGGCAACCGGGCCTCAAATGGAACTATTAGAATAGGCAGGACATGTTGCCAGGCAAAGTGATGGCAGGTGGACTAAAGTTCTCACGGATTGGTGGCCTATTTCGGATGAAAGAGCCCCTGGGCGTCCGTTGGCTCGTTGGGTCGACGACATTCGTAAGATTGGGGGACACTTCTGGGTTAGATTGACTCAGGGAGTCTCAGGACCGAGATGAGTGGCGTACTAGAAGAGAGGCCTATGCAGCAGTGGGCGATAAATGACTGAAATGATGATGATGATGAATGAGCCGGGGCCTCCACGAAAGAGAGGCCCCCACAATTAAGACATCGAAAAAAAATATTTCAAATTCCAACTAGTACCTAAACACATGTCATTTTTTTTGAGTATTGAAAGTGATCTAGGTACTCCGGAAACTGGATTTCAGCGAAATCATCAACGATTTTTCGGCGAAAAATGCTCGGAAGATTCCGTTCATTTAATTTCAGATAATTCTCGCTTCCAATTATATTTATATGTTTTTCAAATAATAAAATAATCTGTACTTGTTTCCACAAAAAAATATTTATTAAAAAACTTGACTGAAAAAATTGTCTACTTTATTTGGAAAGTAATTGGGCGCCAGGGGGCCTCCACCCCTTTGTTGCCCCGAAGCCTCTCTACCTCTAAATCCGGCCCTGCCGCTATACTTTGTTTGGTTTGGTGTTTAAAAAAAGATAAACAATACCTGTGACAAAAAATGCAAAATCTTGGTTACCCTTTGTAACCCAGCCATATAAAATTACATGTTCAAGAAAAAAATAAATAAAAAAAGATCGGTATCGAGATCAAAGGCCGGCCGGGTTGCTTTGTAGCTCGTGTGTATGAGCTTTTATAGTTTTTTCTGCCCTCCGGCCGGCAAACAGCACGTTACCGGCCGCCGCGCTAAACTAATTTGCCGCCTGACTGCTCCGTTGAGCAGAAAAATAGTATACACACCTCGGCCGTTAAATGGGAAATCCTCGGATCACATGTTTGTCGGCCTCGGCCTACAATTACACTTCATCCAAGACATTTCCCACTTAAACGGCCTTGGCATGTAATCATCTATTTTTTAATAGCTGAATGAAATGAATGCCACATAATTAATTACGTTTGAGAGAAAATGTATACATGGCTTGTTACTAGATGGCACTACTAAAGCACCAATTGGTTAGACTATTTTCCTAAACAACTCGACGTTTTTTCAACAGATGGCGTCACTAGCCTGAATCTAGCAAATCATCCCAAAACCGTTGTATACCTATACATGCCTTTTAACCCTTTATAGAGCACCGGTCTCTAAAACGACCACCCTATCTTTTTGTACTTTTTTCTTGTGCAGAGTTTTTCGTACTATATGATGGCGTTGATATAATATTTTTAAGAAATTCTCATGGAAACATTCTCAATGAGAACTTACTCTTAAATTGCCAAGTAAGTATAATCCCGCAATTTTGAAAATGTTCTGCAAATTGTACATTGCTACTACCAGACCAACGCCGAAAACGCGAAATACCGGACAAGAGCATGTCGGGCCACGCTCAGTGTAGGGTTCCGTAGTTATTCAAAAACAGCTGAGCCGATTATGTTGGAAATAGTTTTATTTTAAAGTATTCTATAAGCCCACTATTCATGATTTTTTCATATTTTTAACTACGGATCAAAAGTTAAAGGGGGGGGGGGGCAATTTTTTTTTCTTCAGGAGCGATTATCTCCGAAATATTGACCTTAGAAAAAAAATATAGCATCCACACTATAGGATTACAGCAAATATAAAAAATCCCCACTTCACCAGTTGGGGAGGTACCTGAAAAAACATTGTTTTCTAGTTTTTATTGTACCACTTTGTTGGCATGATTAATGTATGCATACCTGTACTAAATTGCAGATTTGTAGTATTAACGGCCACTGAGCTATGCTACCGACAGACGGACAGTCGGATATGGCGAAACTATAAGGATTCCGTTTTTGCCATTTTGGCTACGGAACCCTAAAAAGACACCCATAGGGGAAGATTGGCACCATTCGTACAGTTTTTACTTTAGCCTCTGTAAAAAAAGAACTGTATGTATCTAACTCAAATAAAAATAAATTAAACGCAACTAAATAGTCCACCTATTTGGCTGTGTTAATAGCGTAGTTCAATCTTAGTTTAGTAGTAGCCGACAAAGCAAAGTTACGTCGATTTTCGTAAAAAGTCGAAATTGTACGAATGTATCCCAGATGCGGGGTAGCTCCATACATCACATTTTATTATCGTAAGCAAGTAAAAACAAAGAAACGCTCTTTTTAAGGAAACCAGAACTACGATCACCATAAATATTCATGGGTATCATAATGCGTGTTAAAGGAGTCCTCCGTGCAAAACTAGTATCTCAACATGTTTTCACAATCGAGATATGGGCAATGTATGATAATGTTCCCCGTATACGAATTGTGCCAAACTACCCCTACAAAATTGCAAGGGCACATACACAATAATATTTTATATGCCGTATGTTCAGATAATTTTGAGCAATATTGCCGCTTCCCCGATGGCATCATCATCATATCAGCCGAAAGACGTCCACTGCTGAACATAGGCCTCCCCCAAAGATTGCTACAATGATCGGTCCTGCGCCACCCGCATCCAGCGGACTCCTGCGACCTTCACCAGGTCATCAGTCCACATTGATTGCCACGTTTCCAAATCTACACGGGACGAGGGACGAGGAGGCTAGTATTGAAAAAAAGCACCGTATCTAAGCTAAATAACGGCAGAACCAGATCATTCTGTCACCAAGTCTGCATTTTATAACGGTGTATGTTTGTTTTTGTAACTTGTTTATCGCTGAAGATAGACCAGATGGACCGCTCCGTAATCTTAACGTGCTATCCAGTTCAGCCAAAACAAGCAAGAATAAAGAATGTCACAAGTTGCGACAAAATTAGCATATATTCTCGTTTAACGATAACTAAGTGTGTCGCGTCCGCATCCTACGCCTTATCTCTTGTATATTTAACGCTGGATGAAGGCCATTTGAAGCTAAAGGAAGCAAAATTGCGAAATTTCGCAATGAACTTATTCGTAAAAATAACATCTTTGTATAAAATTCATGGTTGTATACAGTCACCGTGTCGGTACACAAATAATCAAAATAAAAAGAATAGAGCGCCGTCTCTTTCTCGCCCGAAGATTAGAGGGAGAGCGCGATCGCGTGTAATATTTTCCGCGGCTAACTTCACACTGCACTATGTGCGTCATGTTGGCTGCATTATAATAACAATGGGGCGGGGTTGGCAGGAAAATAGCGCTGCAGCGCTTTACTTTTTTCATTTACAATCAACCGTAGACTACTTAGCAGATATTTTAAAGCGCTGCAGCGCGTAGGCCGTAATGTGGGCGAGTTGTGTAAACTTTTTTTTATGAGGCTTACGTATCGTGTCGTCCGGACGGGCGCATAGCGTTACATTATTATCTCGAGATTTTTTTCGCATTCCTCAATAATTTTAGATCAAATGAGGATTTCAGTGTCAAAAACACGTGTGAAACCTTTTTAGTGGTTTAGTTTAGTGCAGCAGTGCGTCAGTGCGTGACGATACGCATCGCCAAGGGATTCACATTAATGAGGGTTTTTGATACTTTTTCTGCCGCTATGGGGAGGTGAGATGGCAGCACTGAGCCGACCGTTTAACGAACTGTCAAAATAAATACGCGCATTTAATTTTCAACATATTTATAGGTTTATTTATTCTGAAAACGATTACTTTAGGCATATTGTTACCTAAAATAAATAAATAAAATAGTTCCAAGTCAATTCTCATGAAATTAACAAAGTTAAAGTAATTATTTTTAATACCAGTGACTTTGCGTGCCTGTTTTATAGCTCCGTCTTCAGTTCGATGACCGTGTAATAGTCGTAATCCATTACAAAATCAATTCTCTTCCAAATAAAATAGAATTTCAATATTTTAGGCCCAAGTGCCTATGAATAGTATTAGCTATTTCCATAGAGCTTGTGCGGAAAGTGAAGGCATCTGGCCCAGAATGCGCTCATCTATCTCGCATGCCTTCACTTTCCGAAGAAACTCTCAGTAAAACAAGAAGGATTTGACATTTCATTGGTGGCTGTATGAGAAAAACACAAGCCTGTTGGCGCCATTCGTCGATTTAAAAAAGAAAAGAATAGGGGACTCTGAAAAAAATATGGTGGATGTAGTCACGAAAAGCTATAACTGTAGAAAATTAAATAAAACAAGTGAATAAGAAGTACGCAAGTGAGTGATTTTTATTATCTCAGAAGTGGTACCTACGGAATTAAAATAAGCCGTCCTGAAATAACTAAACAGGTGAGTTTATTTATATATAAGAGTGACTTCGGCTAGGCTGTGAAAAGTTTGCCGGTAAATGGCGAAACATCGACAACTTTTTGATTTTCAGATATGAACAGAGAATTTTACATTGATTGAGTAAAGTATGATGATTTGATACCTAAATATTATTGATTCAACGAGTATATTGAGCAATTATGTGGGATGAATCCCAATATGATGCTAACTTGCAAAGTTGACAAAAAGTTTCACTTGTTCTGATTTTAATACGCAAGAATAGTGTATTTATGAATATGTTTTACGTTTACAGTATAAAATGCTGTGAATGTTTATGAATATGTTTTCATTTTAAATTAATCAATATCTAGATATTCATTATGCAATCACAAGTAATAGAATTTTATAGGTTGTTAGTAAAGAAAATAACGAATTAACATGATACCTAGACAAGCTGCCTATTATAACTAGGAGGCAAACCCTATTTTGAATATAATTGAATAGTATATGAGTAATTATGGGATTATTTGTAAAGTATTTATTTTAAAGTGAGTAATCTTAATCAACTAATCACAAGTTTGTTTAGGCTGTCTGATGGAGCTTACTCAGACGGTATAATTGAAATAAAGTTAATTATGTTGAACAGTGAATGTCCATAGTAGTTAGTATGTGTGATGTCATCTTGTACCGTGTTAAACATTATCACTAAATAAAACTGAAGAAAGTATTTATTTAAAAATTACTTTGTTGACATGCCTAACTCATGTTAATGCTAGATTGTTAAAACCTAAGAGATAGTCAGTGTGTGTATTAACATATTGAGTACAAGCAATATTTAAAATAAATGACATAATATACATCCTGAAAGGACTGTAGGCCCAATGACCATAATAAATTTATAAATGGTTCATCATTGCTAATTTATTATGAGTGACTTTTAAATTGAAAAGAAGTAATAAAATAATAAATAACATGGCAATGCCAGTCTATATCAAAGGCAATATTTCCTTTTGTTTGTTCTCGGTACAATAGTAGTGATGTCTGAATCTGGGACACCCCCGATGAGAATGTCACCTATGAATAGAAGACCCTATAGGCGAAGAAGGAAGAGCAAATCTAGGAGTTCTAGTTCAGAGAGCTCCACTTCTTCTGGAAGTAACTACAATGGTAGTAGTACTGCCTTAACTGATAGAAAACAAAAGAAAAGGAAAAGATGCACCTCATCCAGTTCTAGCATGTCTTCATCACCAATTCGAAGAAAACGGTCCAAACATAGTAACAGGGCACGGAAGCATAAACATCAGAAGTCTAAGGAATCATCATTGCTGAAAAATCTGGTTGCAGCTTTAGAAGGTCGAAATCGTATTCCTCAAAGCCAGGGCTCGCAGAATGTTATACCCGAGTTCGACCCCCAAGCTAAAACTCAGTCGATGAAAACTTGGTTAACTAAAATAAACGAGGCAGCTCATATCTATGGGTGGTCTGATAAGCAGACAATCTTTTATGTATTACCTCGTCTCTCTGGGCTAGCTAAACGCTGGTATGATGGGTTAACAAGTGTGAAGTATACTTGGAAAGAGTGGCAAGAAAAATTGCTCCAAGCATTTCCTGGCGAGGAAAACTTTGGTGATTTACTTACGGAAATGCTTGCGAGGAAAAGCAGAAGAAGTGAATCTCTAGAAGAATATTATTACGATAAAATTCGCCTTATTAATAGGTGTGAAATAAAGGGTGTTAAGGCGGTTGACTGTTTAACGCACGGTATATATGATAACAATATCCGCATGAGTGCACAAGGAATGTGTTTCACTAAACCTGAAGAAGTTCTTACACACTTTAGAAAGGTAGCAACGAAAAGAGAAGAAATTCAAAGAAACAGTAGCGGCGTTCAACAGCATACACAAATAAGACAACAGAAGCGCCATGTAAGATATCAAACAGCAGAAGCTAATCCAAAATTAATTAATATTTCTTGTTTCAATTGTGGAGGTAAAGGCCATTATTGGCAGCAATGTCCAAAGGAAGTTGTACAATGTAAAAAATGTAAACGTGTGGGACATAATGCACTACAGTGCGAAACACCCCCTTACCATTCAGAGAAGTCCCAGTCAGAAATAAAAGTAACTAAAACTGTCAATAAAATTGGATCAGGGTCAGGACCTTCGGAAAAATATTTTAAAGGAGTTTCAGTCAATACACAACAGGTTAAAGGTTATTTGGATATGGGCAGTGAATGCACTGTTGTGAGTGACAAAATTTTAACTGATAAGGAAATGGAAATGTGGAATCCTAATGTATTACCATTATTAACAGGTTTTGGTGATGGATCTATAAAACCAAAAGGTAAAGCTGAGATCTTGCTTCAAGTTGATAATGTAGTAGAGAAAATAGATGCATATGTAGTTCCGCATGCAGTACTTCCTTATGGCGTGGATATTCTTATAGGTCAAAACATGACTGAGCTACCAGATATGAAGGTTTATAAGACAGATTCTGAGCTGGTCTTATATAAAGCTACAGATAAGCTAGCACATGTTACAGTGGACGAGTCTGTTGAAGTCAATGGGGCAACAGCCGTTTCGGTTGTTACCACAGAGTGTCCAGATCACACCAATGTCTACATCTCATCAGATGTCTGCCTGAAACCGGGTTCTGAGTTTATGATTTTACCTGGAGTATACACTTTTGTTAAAAATAGAGCCAATATAATCATGTTAGGTTTAAGTACAAGTTCAGTCACATTGAAAAAAGGACAACTAATAGCCAGAGGATTAGTATTGCCCGAATTTATACTTAACAAGCAAACATCAAGCTTAAAGATTGACCAAACTGAAACTAAGAATATTCTCGGGATTGCCGAACAAGATGACCAGGATATTGGACTAGACCAAATAAACACTGATAGTGACATATCACCTGATTTAAAAAGTGAATTGGCTACACTTTTAAATGATCATAGAGATGTGTTCGCGTTTTCAAATGCTGAACTTGGAAGGACAAACTTAACCGAGATGCACATAAAGTTGAAGGATGACACCCCAGTAACGTATAGGCCATATAGACTATCTATATCAGAAAGACAAAAGGTTAAGGAAATGCTCGAAGATCTTTGCGCCAATGGGATAATACGGGAATCAGAGTCAGAATACGCAAGTCCTGTTATAGTAGTCCCCAAGAAAAATGGAGAGTTACGCTTATGTGTAGATTATAGGGCTCTTAACAAAAAGACACAAAAAGATAAGTACCCGATGCCCCTAATAGAGGATCAAATTGACAGTTTGAGTAATCAGCATTTTTTTACAACACTCGACTTGACATCCGGATACCACCAAATACCTATTGCAGAAAGCTCTAAGCATCTTACAGCTTTTATAACTCAAGACGGTCATTTTGAATATAACAGGGTTCCCTTTGGGCTATGTAATGCCCCAGCTGTTTTCCAGCGATTAATACATAAAGTACTCAATGCTAAGAAAATTCCAGGAGTTTTAGCATACATGGACGACATTGTTATATCGTCAAAAACAACAGACGAAGGAATGTTCAAACTGCGCCAAGTGCTGGAGGCTCTCAGGGGAGCGAATCTTACTTTAAACCTGAGCAAGTGCAATTTTTTTTCGAACATCTATCGAGTATTTAGGCTATGAAATTTCAGCGCAAGGAGTAAAACCAGGCCAACAGAAGACTGAAGCTGTAGCGTCTTTCAAAAGACCAGAGAATGTACATGAAGTAAGACAGTTTGTTGGCTTGGCCAGTTTTTTTAGACGATTTGTGCCCCGATTTGCCGTCTTAGCAAGACCTCTTACGCGCCTAACAAAAGCTAATGAGAAATGGGCATGGGAAGCCGCTCAAGAGGAAGCTTTTACAACAATAAAGCAAATTTTAATATCCCGACCAGTGCTAGCTATTTACAATCCTACATTTTTAACTGAACTGCATACTGATGCCAGTCAATTAGGAATTGGCGGTATTCTTCTGCAACGTCCTGATGAAAAATCTCCGTTGAGGGCGGTAGCTTATTTCAGTAGACAAACTACAGCCGAAGAGCAACATTTTCACTCATTCGAACTCGAAACACTGGCCGTGGTGATGTCATTGGTACGTTTCCGCAGTTATTTAATCGGAATAGAATTTAGAGTACTAACTGATTGTAATGCGGTGAGGTTAACATGGACAAAAAGAGATCTCGTACCTAGAATCGCGCGATGGTGGTTGCAGGCTCAAGAATTTAATTTCACAATAGAGTATCGACCTGGGACACAAATGTCCCACGTTGATGCTTTAAGCCGAAACCCTGTGGAGTCCGCGAAATTAAATGTAGACAGTACAATCTCGACGTTTAACGTACTAAAGATATCAACCACACCATGTCTCGACGAGCTACAATTCACTGATCCGCAGTTAGCGCTCATAAAATGTGTTCTGAACAGCAACTGTGATGAGGCCAAAGACATAAAAAACAATTACGTCCTAAAGGATGGCAAGCTATACAGAAAAATCGCGGAATCTTTGAAATGGGTCGTACCTCAAGATGCACGATGGAAAGTATGCCATATGTCACACGATGAATTTGGACACGTAGGATTAGAGAAAACCCTGGATAAGATGAAACAGACCTACTGGTTTGCGAGCATGATACCCTTTGTAAAAAAATATGTACGTGCTTGTATTCCGTGTGCATATTCAAAACAGCCTACAGGTAAAAAAGAGGGATTTCTACATCCTATTCCAAAAACACCCATACCGTTTCATAGTGTTCATATAGATCACCTGGGGCCATTTGTGAAAAGTAAATCTGGAAACACGTACATATTAGGAATCATAGATGGATATTCTAAATTTATCATATTACGGGCTGTTCGTAATACCAAGACCAAGACTACAATTGCAGTCCTACGTGATGTATTTGGCATTTTTGATGCACCAAAATTACTTATTTCTGATCGTGGAACAAGTTTTACATCGAGAGAATTTGCCGAATTTGCCCACGAATTAGAGATAAAACATATAAAGAATGCCGTTGCGATGCCGAGAGCGAATGGCCAAATTGAAAGGTATAACCGTACGATCTTGGCGTCGCTAGTGGCACTGACGCACGGCGAAGATGACAAGAATTGGGACACCCACCTGAACTCGTTACAGTGGAGTCTGAACAACACCCTAAATAAAGGAATTGGAAAAACGCCAGCTGAAGCTGTGTTCTCTAAGCGTACCATACATTTGTCAGAGGCACATGTTCATGGTTTAGTTGGTGATGAAATACAGCCACAAGAAGAGACTGCGGAAAAGATAAGAGAAGAGATCACTGCCACTATTAACGAAAATCAAGCTAAAATGGAAAAGAAATTTAATGAGAAACGAAGGACTGCTAAAATATATAAAGAAGGGGACTTGGTTTTAGTTCAGAAGCAACTGAATAACCAAGGTGATAGCAACAAGCTTCTTCCAAAATATAGTGGTCCTTATAGGATTACCAAAGTATTGGGCTTAGATCGTTACGAAGTGAGCAGCATAGAAGGACATTCTAAAAGAAAGTACCAGAATGTGTATGCGATTGATAAAATTAAGCCGTGGATATCTTTCATGTTGCCTGAAGACGAAGAAGCTGAAGACATACCAACGGAAGACGTAGAAGACGATAATGGAGGTACTGGTCTAGACTAATACGAGTCTCGAGTCTACAACAGTATGCAGTGTGATGACTTTGTATATATCCATACTTAATATTCTTCATTTGTTTGTAATAAGTACTTTTAAAAAGCACATGTGATTTGATTGGTTGCGATTATTCTAACTAATGTAACTAATGAGGGTTTAAACACCATAATTAAACAAACAAGTTCATAGTACTTTATGCATTTTATTTATAACCTGTATATTTTTAACGGCAATTAGAGTTAGGTTTCAAGTATTAAGATAATTATCTTACCAATTATAATTAGGCTGCGTTAACAATATATAGTAACTTTATACATAAATAAAGTGAAACAGTGAACAGTCAAGGGCATTAATATATATACACTTCTCCATACTGATCCCTTACAAATGTGTCTATATATTAATGTACTCGACTGAACATAAAGTTTAGTGTTAGGTTTAGATAAGTACGAGATTTATTGACTGACCTGCTGGGTGTCGGAGTGAGCGTGCTACCGATGACAGTGGGAGATTTATTGACTGACCTGCTGGGTGTCGGAGTGAGCGTGCTACCGATGACAGTGGGAGATTTATTGACTGACCTGCTGGGTGTCGGAGTGAGCGTGCTACCGATGACAGTGGGAGATTTATTGACTGACCTGCTGGGTGTCGGAGTGAGCGTGCTACCGATGACAGTGGGAGATTTATTGACTGACCTGCTGGGTGTCGGAGTGAGCGTGCTACCGATGACAGTGGGAGATTTATTGACTGACCTGCTGGGTGTCGGAGTGAGCGTGCTACCGATGACAGTGGGAGATTTATTGACTGACCTGCTGGGTGTCTGAGTGAGCGTGCTGCCGATGACAGTGGGAGATTTATTGACTGACCTGCTGGGTGTCTGAGTGAGCGTGCTGCCGATGACAGTGGGAGATTTATTGACTGACCTGCTGGGTGTCTGAGTGAGCGTGCTGCCGATGACAGTGGGAGATTTATTGACTGACCTGCTGGGTTTCGGAGTGAGCGTGCTACCGATGACAGTGAAAGATTTATTGATCGACCGGCTGGGTATCGGAGAGAGCGGGATACCAACTCCTAAACTAATAGAATAGGGTCATTCTATATGTATCAGATGGCCGAAACTTATTTGACTTTGAATATATTCCGAGAAGGCGAACATATTTTTTTTAGCCAAGCGTCACTCAAGTGGATTTAGCACAGTCAAGTCAAGCAAGTCGGAGTAATTAAATAAACTAACGATGAGTTAGTTAGACGAAGTTCGTAGACATTGAAGTTATGGGCGTCGTGGTGATTGAATAAATGGCTGTGACATCAAGATACCTGAGTGCTATTGACAGTGTTCTAGGTCTGAGGACAGACAAATAGCTCAGAATGGCCGAATATTAGCTATTTCCATAGAGCTTGTGCGGAAAGTGAAGGCATCTGGCCCAGAATGCGCTCATCTATCTCGCATGCCTTCACTTTCCGAAGAAACTCTCAGTAAAACAAGAAGGATTTGACATTTCATTGGTGGCTGTATGAGAAAAACACAAGCCTGTTGGCGCCATTCGTCGATTTAAAAAAGAAAAGAATAGGGGACTCTGAAAAAAATATGGTGGATGTAGTCACGAAAAGCTATAACTGTAGAAAATTAAATAAAACAAGTGAATAAGAAGTACGCAAGTGAGTGATTTTTATTAATAGTATGAATCTGACAGTTGTCGAGACCAGGAACGTACGAAGCGCCGCCTGGTGGCAGAAAAATTATCGAAAACCCTCATTATGTGAACGTCGAAGAACCATTTCAAGTGCGCGATAACACGCCCTCCTCGCAATTAGTAAACAGGACATATTTTAAGACGTGCCTCTATAAAAATTACAACATCGCGTGCAACTCTAATATAAAATCAATACTGAGGAACTGCTAATCTGAACTGCACTCTCATTTCCTCTTACCATTCCATATCCTATCAAGGTAACGAGAACAAATTAACCCAGTTGAGAGTATAAGTGCCATTTGCGTTATTACGTAAATAATTAATTACCAAAAAATTAAGGCCTTCGCGGTCGTTTTCAAATTTAGTTCCTCAGTGAACCGGTAGAGCGCGCGTGCTTGACGTTGTCGCGCCTGCGCGCAGTCTGCGCTTACTTCGCGTCGGAGCATCGCGCTCGCAGCTAGGGCTCCCGTGGAGTCCTAAAACTATAATCTTTCCCAACTAGTGCTTCAAGAGTGTTTTAGTGTAGTGTAGTGCTATTGTTTAAGTGGATACAAGTTTTTCTGTGAAAATCGGAGTGGTTGGGTGTCGCGGCGCAAATCGATATTGGACGTGATGGCGCAGCAAGTATGAGCCAGGGAGGTTCTAGGAGACCGTATTCGCGCGGGGGCCCGCGTTGGCACCCGCGCTACAAGGATTACTGGGACTACGAACAAAACTACAGGTCAGTACAGCCTTTGGGCCACCGAACAGCGTATAGAGCTCATTCACTTTCGCTTCCTCACTATACGTAGGTATGTGATTTCACTCTCGCAGAGCGTTTTCCGTAATTGATGTGCCATGGTCGCGATAGGCCAATCGTGAGGCTGATAATTCCTCCGAGATAAATTTAACACGTTCCTGCCTCGAACAACGTTAGCGAACAATACGTTTATCCGCATTCATCGTATGAAAATGACTAATATAATAAACAGCTCGCTTACGTGTTGAACAAGTCTTGTACATTGTAGAGAGACATAAATTATACATTTATGTTTAGTAAAATAATTAGAATACGCAATTAATGCATTTAATTATTCTTTAGAGTTACTATGTTCATTAAGTGTTTTGTAAACAACTTAATTATTCATACATTTTATTATTTACATTAACATTAAATAAGATGTCACAAACATATTGTTTATTCTAGGTAGGTATAGTTTATTCAAAACATGCTCTATTGTAAACTGATAAACAGAAGTAAAGTCAATATCTATTTAGAAAAAATTTAATGTTACCTATCTGGATTACTAGTAATCTTATCAAGTGAAATGAATTGTTACAATATTCATAGAATATTTTTTACATAGTAAACATATACATAGGGCCAATTTTTTTAAAGCTCTCCTCACCACTTTTTTTTGGATTTGGAACTTTTAATATTATTTACATTCCATTACCATTTTTTCATACATTTTGTATGGCTGTAACAGAATGGAATGATTGAAAAATGTATGAAAATTTTGGGTCAAATTCTTTTACCTGTTAGGATCGAAAGAGCTCATGACTCTGAGAAGAAGTCATATAAATAATAGCTATGTACAAAAAAGTAGGGATAATAACTGTGAAAAAAAAACTCTCAAAAATCTCATAGTTTATCATCATTGACTATTAAATTAACTGATTTTTTTTATTTCTACAATTCAAAATGTGGTATTTTTTGATGGAATGAGTTTTAAATAATATTAACCCTTAAATTAGCAATGTTCGTCACAATGAACATAGCCTTCGATACATTTTTTGTATTTTTTTTGAAGACAGCATTTTCTATTTACAGGCCGAAGAGGCTAGAACGCAAGATTTTTTTAATTTGCCAGTTTAAGTGTTAATTAAGTAAACAAACACAGCTTCAAATCTTAATCATTAGACTTGTTTTTTCAAATAATTATAATATAACATCTTACAGCTAACATGCATTAATTAAAAACGGAACTTACATTTGATTTGATTTAAGTAATAATTTAGTAAATAATGTTTATCTTTTTTTTTTCATTCTGTATATTTAAAGTTATTAAAATACCATCAAATATTGACTAGCAGCTGCTAAGTTTGTCATTAAGAAACATAAATCTAATTAAAGAAAAGCATTCAAGTGGTATGTGTATGTGTGGAATGTATGAGTCACGGGTGAGTAACAGTCCTTCAATGAACCTCATGGTTTTATATTAAGGGTCCTTGAGGAAAATTGGACATGGTTGTTTGACTAGTAAGACCATGTCATTTTAACCGTTTCAGTGTGGATGACACGCCAGGCGTGTCATGAATGTTTTTAACGAATGGCGTATGACACGATAGGCGTGTCGTCATATTCTATGGCGTAAGGCACGCTTGGTGTATCATGAAAAAATTGTTCGCCGCCATAGGTAAGTTTTTGAAAATGGTACACGCAACTAATTGGTTAATTTAGAGTGTACTTGAGTAAATGAGTTACCTTCTAATGGGCCTATACGCATAGTTGGGTTAAAATTCTTTTCATTGTCTTATTTTGTGTTCCTAAAAAACGTGATGCAGTGGTGATTTTTGTATGAGATGATGTTTTGTTTTCAATTTCTGTTAATGGATTAAAATCTAGCCTGAAAAAGAAATACAAGTGCACCAGATTTTTTTAATATACTGAGTCGTAACTCGAAACAGCAACTAAAAGGGTGACAAAAGAGTGGTATGAAACAAGACAGTGAAAAGTATTTTGACCCAGTTAATAGGAGAGGCCTACGTCCAGCAAGGGACTGAGATAGGCTGGTAATGTATTATGTATACTTACTCATATTGTTTACAAGTATAAACAAGAACATAAGCTAATTTCATTGGATTTTTTTTTTGTAATTTATAATTTAGTCTAGCAAGCCGCCATAAGAATATTTCCTATTGTTGAATTTTATGAGGAAATGTAGGTAGTAAAAAATAATCAGGTGCTATTTTTGACAATAAATTACTTATACATATATATAAAAAAAAGATAAGAATTGAAATTAGAAACATTTTTAGATTCATGTTAAATAAAAAACTGATAACATCTATACATTATTCATGCTTACAATATTTCCCCATGAAAATAGATTTTATCTTGTTTACCACTTTTGCTAGCAGTGAAAGATTTGAGTGTTATTAACCCAAGCACCCCACCTGTCAAATTACTGTCAATTAAAAGTGTTGTGACAATTTTCAACAATGCATTGGCATTGCATTAGCAACAATTGCAGGAAAAAAGTCCCAAAATTTCCATACATTTTCCGGATTTCCTCCTTTGTAATCATATAAAATAGGACATGTCCATGGGACATTTCTATTCCCATTGGGATCGAAAGGCTCGTGATTTTCTGTAGAAATAACCCAAAATTTAGCCATAAATTCAAAATAAAAATAAATGCTCCTATAACAAGGATTGCACAGCGACGACCTATAAACCATCACACTTTCAAAGTCAACAATAAATAGATTCCAATAGCAATTTTACCTGACCATCTCCATTACCAAAAACGTCATAACCACACACAAACATTCACACAACTTTGCCCCTTATCTCACCGTCATAAGACCGATAATAGCATACATGGTAAACACGTTACGACATATCAGTATTGTCTCTGGCGCAGGTGGGGTCGCCGACCGCGTCCCAAATAGGACGGCGTGTAGACCCCCTTATGGGAACTACTTGTGGCATATTGACTGAGACACTGCGGGAATTGATGGCTTCTGGCGGCAAGTGACGCGCATATATCTCACGCGCCTACAGTTTCCAAAAAAACTACGACTGAAGGATCTGTCAAATGTAAGACATTACATATAAAAAAAATATCCTAGGACACCTTACACAAATCGAATTAGTCCCACGGTAAGCTCAATTAAGGCTTGTGTTGTGGACACCAAGCGACGATATACAATAATAGATAAATAAATATCTTGGGACAGTTGGGACATCTTACATAAATCGACTTAGTCCCACGGTAAGCTCAATTAAGGCTTGTGATGTGGGGACCAAGCGACGATATATTTAATAGATAGATACGTATAGAATATACTTAAATACCGAAACCTGAGCACTTAAGTACGTAACGTGGGGAACGATTTCTCGTAGAAATTTGTTTATGAACCAATTCGAACCCTAGGCCAGGGTTCTCTGGAACCTTGTCGAAATGACAATGTATAAGGAGTTTCTTAGAATTTTATTTAAAGCGTTACTTTGACACAGTTCATGAGTGGCCTAGGGTTTTAATTGGTTTCCTGTAAGTTATATTCATTCGATTTATAGATAGCAGAAAATTGTAACTTCAGCAAGCTAAATAGGACGGGACATCCATAGGGCTTTTGTTCCTAGACGAAGCGCATTTCTATGGCTTCATGATAGCACAGCTCGTTAACTACATAGAAAAACAGGCTAAGTGCGAGTCGGACTCGCGCGCAAAGGGTTCCGTACCAATATCATTCAGATTGAAAGCTGATATCTCGAAAACGGTTCGCATAAATAAAAATGTGTTTTAGAAATCTTTAAACCATTTTCAAAGATCTTTCTATTGATAGCTAACACGCTTATGTCAACCGAAAAAAAAATCTACCTCTCAGTTACATGTATGGAGGGCCCCAACCCTTTTTTTATGTAGCGGTTCATACGACACATATCCTTACCAAATTTCATTACTGTAACATTTATAGTTTCCAGGTAAATCGGCTGTGACAGACGGACAGACAGATATGATGAATCTATACTGCCCCGGCCACGACATTGGTCTAAGGTGACCAGCGGCGAGCGAATCCATGAGTGGGAGCGGGATGCTGATATGGGTACGAAAGGGAGCACCATGCGTTTTCCGCTAAGCCGGTCGCCTTAGACCAATGTCGTGGCCGCGGCATGAGGCGACCAGCGTCGAGCGAATCCATGAGTTGGAGCGGGATGCCGATATGGGTACTCCCTCTCGCACGTATGGATTTCCGCTAAGCCAAGCTAAAGGCCCGGCCACATTGGTCTAAGACGACCAGCGGTGAGCGAACCCATGAGTAAGCCGGTGCTATCAGCTATCACCGCCGGGCGAGTATCGCCGTGTCTCTTTTATTTCCACGGGAGTGCGTGTCTTTTGTTCGTGTTTATAGCCGATAGTTCATAGCTTAGTAGCTCGCGGTGAGACCAGTGCCTTAGGGTTCCCTTTTTGCCATTTTGGCTACGGAACCCTAATGAACCCCTACACTAGTATGTACCCATAGAGTAGAGCGTGACGCGACTTCCTAGTGGCCCGCACCCGACATCCTGTTCCTTGGCGGATGCACGGTGTCAACACAAAGGTCAATATACCGGGAACTTCAAAGGAGGGAAGTTTCCCCGATTTACACGTAAATGAGGCGTTTTCGAAAATATTGTAATATGTATACCGTACCGTAGCCAAAATAGCAAAAATGGAACCCTTATAGTTTCGCCATGTCCGTCTGTCTGTCTGTCCGCAGTCCGCAGCATAGCTCAGTGGCCGTTAATACTAGAAATCTGCAATTTGGTACATGTACAGGTACGTATAAATCATGCCAACAAAGTGGTATAATAAAAACTATAAAAACATTTTTTTTTCGAGTTCCTCCCCAATTGTTGAAGTGGGGATAATATTTTTATTTTCTGTAATCCTATAGTGTGGGGTCAGCTAAATGCCCTCGCCGGGATTCGAACCCGGAACCTCCAGCTTTGTAGGCAGTATCACTACCAACTAAGCTACGGAGGCTGACAACGTAGATATGTATGTATACCTATACGAGGCGTCTGAGGTTTTCATTGTACGGTGAAATATATTATACCCCAGCAGGGCGTTTTCACAAATCGTTGTTGAAATCACCTTGTTATTTAATTCGGACAAGTTTGGGCTTGTTCTACTCAGGATCACGAGCTCTTTCGATTCTAATAGGAGGAAAAATATGTCCCGAAATGTTTATCCCATTACGATACCGTTTTTTCAGATGTTTAAAGGCGGTAGTGTAATGGAAGGTATGAAAATTATGGGACATATTTTTTCTCCTATTAGAACCGAAAGACCTCGTGATCGTGATCCTGAGTAGAACAAGCCCAAACGTGTCCGAATTAAATAACAAGGTGATTTCAACAACGGTTTGTGAAAAAGCCCCTCAACCATTTAGGTATGAGTAGGTACACTTTTTTGGTAACAAAACACTGTCACAACTGGCTTGTTCCACCGTATAAAAAGACATAAAATAAAAACTCCACAAAGCCAACGCCAGCAAAGGTCGCTCAACGCGGAAACCTGCAAGGTCGGGCTAACTTCCTCAACCAATGGTGTAATCCTATTATTGCTTGCCTATTATGAAATAGCTAGAAACATAACTAACCCCCTTATTCATAAACGTTTGTTAACTTAACAAGCCGCTAATAATTGTTTGTCTCTTTGCTCTTATGGACACGTTGTTAAGACCGAAAGGGACAAACAATTTTCACGCATTTTAATCCATACATCAGAAATTGAAAACAAAACATCATCTCATACAAAAATCACCATTGCGTCACGTTTTTTAGGGACACAAAATAGGACAACTAAAAGAATTATAACCATATTCCATATTCATATTTCCATATTCCAATTGAAGACGTAACGTAACTGACAGAGATAGGGTGAAGACACATTTATCAGCATGCGTACGCATTTTGTCTAATAAAATTGGCCGTTTAGTATGAAACGTGTAAGGCATGCGTACGCGCGCAGAAAGCTGGACGCAGTCCCATACTAAACTGACATTTTCTATAGACAAAATGCGTACGCATGCTGATAAATGTGTCTTCACCCATATGTACGTTAATCTTCATTCCTGCGTTTTTGAGTGACACCATCCAGGCATGACGATACTATGACGTGGTGAAGGATACATGCAATATAATACATACTATTATACGTGTAGGTGGGCGGCGCAAGGTCGTCCGAGAGGTGACTGAACACGTTACAAAGATACTATACATGTTTCTGTTACTAGGTCCAGATGTATACCATTTCTCAGTTGCAATTTGAAAAAAGGTAAACAAACTTGTGTAATTTCATAATCACGTGTTTCTTTCGACCATCTGGTCGATGGGGTCGAAAAGTGCTCGAGTGGAGACCACGGCTACCGACGTCCACCCACAAGATGGACAGACGACCTTATGAAGGTCGCCGGGACACGCTGGATGCAGGTCACATCTAACCGGTACATGTGGAGGTCCAGAGGGAAGGCCTATGTTCAGCTGTGGACGTCTTATGGCTGAGATGATGATGACCACGCCACGCGCACGTGCTGCCCACGTACTCGATGTGGCTCGGCCTTAAAACAACAATATGTTGTAAAACTTCACACGTGAGTGACCTCGGCTCGATCCGGTGACCTTGTCCGGACGTAAACACAGACGGACAGACAGTGTGAACTTCGAAAACTAAGAGCCAATGAACCTTTAACCGAAATGAGAGACCAACTATATACTAACATCATATCAGCCGAAAGACGTCCACTTCTGAACATAGGCCAAAGATTGCCACAATGATCGGTCCTGCGCCACCCGCATCCAGCGAACTCCTGCGACCTTTACTAGTGTGTGTTGCCAGTGATGACATACGGTACGGAAACGTGGTCGCTTACTATGGGTCTCATAAAACTCAAAGTGACCCAAAGGGCAATGGAGAGGGCTATGCTAGGAGTCTCTCTGCGAGATCGGATTAAAAATGAGCCATCCGCAGCAGAACCAAAGTAACCGAAATAGCTCTCCGAATCGCTAAACTGAAGTGGCAGTGGGCGGGGCACATTGCGCGTAGAACCGATGGCCGTTGGGGCGGGAAGGTTCTCGAGTGGCGGCCACGTACCGGAAGGCGCAGCGTGGGTGGGCCCCCCAGAAGATGGTATATAGTAAATTGTGTCACAAGGGATCAAAATGGTATATTTCCGGCGTGGGCGTATATTGAATCCTGAATGGAGCGACGGATTCCACAATTGAATCCCGACCGTAGGGAGGGATTCTAAAGTGGAATCCTGAGCGTAATGAAGGATTGAGGCGTTAACGCCCAAGACGAAATAATTTTGATACCGTGTGACACATACTGCTTTTCACACCACCTATGAGAAACTTAAAAGATTTATCACATATTTAATATTTATGCAAATAATCGATTCTAAAGAGAAGAAAGTCCTTGAACAGAAAAGTGCCACTTTGATCCCTCCCAGCAGGGAAGAAATGACCCGTATTCGAATAGTTGGTGTGAAATAGTATATTTAAGTATAATTAAACGGTTACTCATCTGTATTTCATCATTACAAACTACAACGAGTAATGGCGGTTGAATTCGTTTACATATTTTCGAAACGCTCGAACGTTTCTGTACACTCGAGTGCACTTATGTCGGGACCATATGGCATGTCACACCGGATATGGTGCACTTTCTTATCTGTGTTCGACAACACCTTTTCTTTTCTAATATAAACGTGTTGTAAGTTCTTAGGGTTGCAATAATTTTTTTTTTTTTTTTTATGAAAAAAAAAACATTTTTATAAAATAACCATGGTGCTTGGTTTTTTAAAGTTTTTTTTCAAGGTGCATTTTCAGACCAAACGAGCATTCTAGTTTGCTATTCCAACCCCCTACTCTATGAAATTCGATCGTCACACAAAACGTGATTCGTTGATTTCGTAGAGTGGGGGATAGAACAGCGAATGCTCGTTTCGTCTGAACCTTAAAGGTGCGTTCAAACTTAAAGAGCATTCGCTGTTCTAACCTCCCACTCTACGAAATTCGATCGGTACACAAAACGTGATTGGTTGATTTCGTAGAACGGGCGCTAGAACAGCGAATGCTCGTTTGGTCTGCACCTTTACACAAACTACTCGATGCATATGTGGAATGCCTCGAGCATTTTATACTAAAATCATAATACATGCCAGTATATTGACCTTCAGCAGGTAAGCGCGTTTTTGTACAACTTTTTATACCGACTTTACGAAGCAAATACACATGTTTGTTTGATATTTTCGCAGCGGGCTCCGACCTATTGTAATAAAACACACGTGGGGCCCTCAGGTAGCGTTCAATAAATATTGCAGTGACATTTTTGACATTTTGGGCTCCTTTTTTTTGTTGTCAGGCCTGCTACTGCGAAGTGCGAACACTGAAGTTCACAATTTCTGGGATATTAGTAAAGTCGGATTTCCACTTAGTGTTCTAAGGGAGCATTCACTTGTTCGTGGGCTGACGAACGGACATTTTACTGTGTGAAATCCTGTTTTCATCTGCCCAAGAACTAACGAATGCTCGCTCAGAAACTAAAGGTGCGTTCAAACTAAAAGAGCATTCGCTGCTCTAACCTCCCACTCTACGAAATTCGATCGGTACACAAAACGTGATTGGTTGAATTCGTAGAACGGGCCCTAGAACAGCGAATGCTCTTTTGGTTTAACTAGTCATAACTCAATGTTGACTTGGCTATTATGTTTTTTACCTTGTGTTTACGTCATAGTGATCTCAGTCACCTCAGCGCAATAGGGAAATACCGAAAATGCTTATCAAATCACGTGGCTGAATAGCCAAAAGTAAATTGCTTAATCATACCATAATATATATATCCTCAGCCTATATCAGTCCACTGCTAAACAATGGTCGCTCTTTAGCTTATGATATGGACGCATTAGGAGGTAAATGCCCATAATCGCCACGCTTGGCAAGCGGGTTGGCGATCGCAGTAGGTAGTGTCCACTATGATGACGCCATAGCCATATGTACATATTTTTAAACGTGACTACTAGTACTATATAATTATCTTCCTTGCTTCGTCTTCTAAATTAGTAATAAACACTGTAGTTCCACAATATCCTAATTACTAATCTATTCGACAAAGCAAGTCAGATAATTATGATATAGAACTCCAGGATGCTTAGCGAAGTAGCCAATCGCTTGCGCTTAATCGTCAATCGGAAACGAAAGGCTACCTGTCTTTGCCACACTAATATGAAAGAGTGACAGAGAGGGAAAACTACGATACGCTACTAAGCGCTAGCGCTAGGCATCTTGGCTAAACACCCAGGTAAGTTCGTTTAATCATCAAGTATAATCGTTGTACTGGCTGAATATCCTCGGTCGCCGCTCCCAGAGCGTTGACATTAAAAAATATAAACACGGCGAGAACTTATTTCCGAACTGGTCGCTTGCGTCTGCGCCGTCCGCAAAAACGACGTGCCGACTCTGTCGCTCTTGTGAATTCACACGTAAGCGTGATAGGGAGGCAACATATCGAACTTGTTTCCTGGTAGTTCCTTTCCTCTCGCTCTGTGGCAGACTGGAGCCCTATGAAGATCCAAGATGCCGATCGGATATATGTTTGTAATGTCGCTTCTACGGTTTTTCGTTCTAATCATTAAGGGTGCATTTGCCCCAGGGCTATGTTATGTAAATGCGCGTTTTCACAAAATTTTATTCGGACAAGTTTGGGCTTGTTCTACTCAGGGTCACGAGCTGTTTCGATTCTAATAGGAGAAAAAAAAATCCCAAAATGTTTTTTCCATTACGATACCGTTTTTTCATAGATGTTCAAAGGCGGTAGCGTAATGGAGGGAATGAAAACTGTATGAAAATTATGGGACATATTTTTTCTCCTAACAAAATCGAATGTTGCTGTCCATACAAGCCATGCTCCCAGTCCAGCCCAGGTGGACGTTTTTGCTAAAGCCACGCTCAATGTTATTCACACCTGGCGCACAGATGGCACTCCGGTTAGACCTATTACGGCTATGACGTATATCATTACTGAAGTCATATACAGATTAGACCTTTTGTAAATTAAATGCGTAATCCTTTAAACAGGGCTTTGGGAAATGTGAAGGCACTAGATATATCGGAGTGGCCGGAGTACTTACAAATATCTGAGCAGGATGCTTTAGCCAAGTTGCCAATCGCTAACGCTTAGTGGCGTAACGTAGTACAGGGTGGAAAGGGACGACGTTCCTTCCCACTACTGACCGAGTCTACCAACCATTACGACGAACTTTCAGTATGGGACCAACATCGAAAGCGTACATGGAAAACTGACTTTTCCATACTATTGAACTGTAACTAATCACTCACTTTGTATGAGGGGTTCATTTTTTTTTTATATTTCGATGTTGGTCCCATACTGAAAGTTCATCGTAACGGTTGGTAGACTCGGTCGGTAGCGGTAAGGAACGTCGTCCCTTTCCACCCTGTGTATATCGGGCTTGGCCTTTAGTTCTGCAAGCATTGCTTTTAAAAATACCCGCTTTGTAAAGAACTTCATAAGAAAATACGACTTGTCACTTTAAATATAGATACGACGTTTTGTCATAGTACCGGTAACTTAGTATATTAACAAAGGGTTTGTTTACAAAAAGGTCTTTGCCACCTTTATGCGGGTAAAGGTATCTGGAGGCCGTTGGGTTTTATTTTTATGGTATGCATGTTATTATCGTCGACATTCATATAAAGTACTCGTAAGTACTTGAATATGTATGACATGTAGCATATACAGTCGAAGACAAAATAAGGGGTATACAAAAACGTTCAAAAATATGTCCCAGCGCACTCTAATTCTGTGTAATAAGAACGTCGTAACATATTTATGAACGGATTCTTTCGATACTTATTTTTGCACTTGACTGTACTCGTAAAACACATCCAGGAAGCACGACAGATTTTTAAATTTTTTTTATAAATAGTTTATACATATATTTATATGTCAGCCTCCGTAGCCTAGTTGGTAGTGACCCTGCCTACGAAGCTGGAGGTTCCAGGTTCGAATCCCGGCGAGGGCATTATTTGTGTATTTATTTATCACAAATATTTGTTCCTTGGTCATGGCTGTCTATGTATATAAGTATCTATATGTATCTATCTATTATCTATATCGTCGCTTGGTACCCACATCACAAGCCTTAATTGAGCTTACCGTGGGACTAGGTCGATTTGTGTGAGATGTCCCGAGATATATATTAAAAAAAAAATATATATATATATATAAGTGTTTATACTGTTGCGGTATAATATAGAGCTTTTTAAATTGATATTGTAAAAGTACAGGTACATATTGTTTTTTTTCTATATTGAAATTCTGCAGATAACCGAAACGATAAAACTGGTTTCATATATTTAGAAGTGCAAGCTACAAATGCTACAACGCGTTGAACTCTTTTATAGGAGGATCAAATTGTCAGCGCTCGTTGATGTCTTTTTTTAGGAAAATCCTTTTATGCATAATAAGCTAGGGCGAAAGAGTCAGTTATATTACGGCCTTGGTTTAAGATATTACTGTTAATTGTACTTGAACTAAATCTCGTCGGTTTATTCGCTGCCTCGCGCTAGAAGAAGTTGTAAAGGTGTCACGGGCGAGACGCTTCGGCGAGCGGGTGAAGGTCTCGTCTAGTCGTTACTGGTGGTAACTAGTGGTATAGGTGCAGTATTGACAACTTGTATAATTTACCAATAGCCGTCATCCAGTCCAAAAGCGAGTGAGGTATGGGGTCATTACCTATGAAATTGGCGTTTTTGGTCATAGAGTTAAGTTGGTCCCTAATTTTATTATCTAAAGAGTAACTAACTATTTTTGGTTTTTAACAATGCACTATTAAACAAAGGTTTTTTTCAGACAAATAATTGTATTTTTTCCGTGATACTCTAAAATAAGCTGGGAAAACGACCACTGGTTCATATGTTTGAAATAGGTATAAATGTGTTATAGTCCCATTGTTTTATGAAATAGAGATTATTCAAAACACGCCTTAGAAGTGTCTAATATAACTGGCAAAATTTGGTTCATTTTGATTTTTTCACAAAATTCATTGTATGGAAAATAGACTTTACAAAATTCTTCATACAAAACGCCAATTTCATAGGTAATACATGAGTAGGTAGGTACCGTTCATCACCATCAGCCTATGATAGTCCACTGCTGGACGTAGGCCTATCCTGTTAACTATGCGTATAGACATAGACGCATTAGGAGGTAAATGCCCATAATCGTCACGCTGGGCAAGCGGATTGGCGATCGCAGTAATATGTCCACTATGATGACGCTGCTGCCCATCATCAATATTTTCTCAAATAATGGTCAGTGACACTTCAATCCCTTAGTCGACTCTTACGACACCCGAAGGAGGAGTTGGGGTGGTGACAAATGTATTCTTAGTATTCTTACTGCCGTCACCACACGGCACACCGGATACCAGGTACCGTTACGTTTTTGCAATTTATTCGCAGGCCTAGTTGTTACGCTGAGAACAGATGTGATTTTTCCGTTTCTGGGTCACGGCTACGCCGCCGCTAAAATATACCTCGATTGCAAAAATAAAGGATTAAAGGACCACCGCTTTGTCTTTATTGAAAAAAATTTGCCCTTAATGTAGACATTATTGATGTTGATAATGCCACGAATATTGCATCTCTCTAACTGTAATTAAAGCGTAACTAGAGTAACAGAGACAGATGTATTGAAATGTTATTTTCGATGTGAATTCGCGCGGCCTTCTCCCAATTTGCATACCCAGCTCGCCTTGAAAGCATTCAAAGTTCTTAACACAAACGGCAAATACAGCTGAACTTACATCTGGGAATGACAATTGTTGTCAGTTAACAACCACTAAGTTTTCACCCCCGCCCGCTAAGTTTTCGCCCCCGCGAGGCGGGAGCCTTAGGGGCTACGAATCTAGTTTTTGCTACTTTGATAAAACATAATAATGTGTAAAGAACAGCTATGCTATTCTCTTATTCACACATTCGACGCTGCGTTCGTCAACGAGCTCGACGTCGAGACAGCCGTGTCTAAAATCCTAGCTGTTTTATTTGACTGTGAGCGAGATTGTGGGGGAGGACGTCGCTGTTTTTCGTTAGAGAATACGAAGTTCGTACATTAAACGTCAAACTCTCGACCCAGTGTAGTTCCAGCTCACGCCGCATTCGTCGCCGAGCACTAGTGTCGTTTAAAGTACATTAGTGAATACCATTTTTAGGCTCGACTCTGCCGCAGCGCTGACAGCGCTAAAAGCAAGGTGGTTTCCTTAGTGAATAACACTGCTGGATGGGACACTTGGCGAAAAAAAGCGATGGGCGGTGGACGAAGCGGGTTACTTAATGGTCATAGACAGCCATGACCAAGGAACAAATATTTGTGATAAATAAATACACAAATAATGCCCTCGCCGGGATTCGAACCCGGAACCTCCAGCTTCGTAGGGTCACTACCAACTAGGCTACGGCTGATATGTGTTGTATCCTCTCTACTCTACTTCCATTACACTCTCGGTGTATATAGCGTTTTCGCCGCCGGCATCGGAGCAAGGTCGGTGAGGTTTGGGCCGTTTAGGCAACACTCGCTCGAAGCGACCTTCGTGCTTGGCCGACTTATCGAATGCCGCGGATGGACGGTAAGTACAAGGATTTCGGTCACGTGGTCTGTCGATAACATAAAAAGTTGTAACAAAGTAGAGCAAGAACTCAAGTTGGTACAGTCAAAGACAAAAGGTGTACACAAAAATGCTCATAATATGTCGCAGTGCACTTTAATTCTGTGTAATGAGAACGTCGTAACATATTTATGAGCCGATTCTTTCGATACTTATTTTTGCAGTTGACAGTATGATTTTTAGGGTTCCGAAGTAAACCCTCCGTCTGTCCGCAGCATAGCTCAGTGGCCGTTCGTACTAGAAAGCTGCAATTCTGTACACGTACCTATACATATTAATCGTGCCAACAAAAAATTTTTTTCGGGTATCTCGGGTAAAATTTGCTGTAATCCTATAAATAAAATCCTAATCATCCTAGATCCTAGTAATCCTATAGAGTGGGGTAGCATTGATGACAGAGAAAACGACGTCTTGTCTCTCTGTTGCACTTGCAAATTCATCCATAAGTGTGACTGAGAGGCAATCCAACCACGATCGAGATCTTGCCTCTTTGTTGAACTTGCAAATTCATACATAAGTGTGACAAGAGACAATCGAAGCACAATCGAGATCTTGCCTCTTTGGTGCACTTGCAAATTCATCCATAAGTGTGACAGAGGCAACTCAGTACCTAAACACTTTTCCAAGATGTCCGCCAGTTTCCTGGTTTCGTGTTTTTGCCGCAAACGTGCTCGTTTCCTTCTCGACGTGACGAACATCACGGAAGACAAACGTTTACCTAACTTATGCCTTATTACGTTTACATAAGGCTTACGAATGGTCACTCAACTGTGTCCATGATGGCGCATTTAATTCGAGAAAGACGTATGTACATTTTTAATATGCAACTATGACGCTTATGGTTAGACGGGTAAATTATAGAGCGGCGTGCATGGAAATAGGTGTTGGGTCATTCTGATAAAAATGTTGATAACGCTGTTGTAGCGATAGGCTAGCTGTTTGCTGTAAAGCTTATGTATTACCTTTTTTTAATTTTATGTGACGAAGGTAGACAACTGAGCTCTCAGCCCAGCTGATGGAAAGCAGGAACTGAGGCCCTTGGACATAGTGATGAAAAAATCGCCAATGCGCTGCCTACATTGAGGACTTACAAGGAAGGGTACCCAACTGTCAGACTCCGATTTGATTCATTTTGATATATGTTATAGAGTAGTCTAAAATAACGGACACGTATTTTTTTTAGCTGCCCAATGGAATAGCAAGAAGGATATGGTAATAGTGATAATGATACATTGTCGAAACCATGACAGCTCATTGTCACAACAATTTGCGATGTGAAATCCTCCCACAGAGAACCTTCAATTCACGGCTGAAACGCATCTCATCCGCCATTTTGAAGCTAATCATTTATCTCATGGCTGATTGGCAACCACGCAACAAAGTAGAGACGATTAAAACTGTCTCTACAGTCGCTTCGCTATCAGATATATTGAAACGGACAACAAAATCGGGACATGGACTAACACCATGACAATAGAGGCTTGTATAGATATTTATGGGCATCGTAGCCGCTCCGATATATTATATGTGAGGGCAGTGTACATTTATACTGTTCGTCAGAAAAAACAAAAGTGTAAACAAATATAATAATATGGCCGACTTTCCATAGTATTTAACGTCCTTCTCGGCCTCCGTAGGACGTTTGTGCACTACACTGATTTTTACCGTCCGGTAGTCCGGTTTTTTACGGTCCGATATGCCACGCCATTAAATGTATATAGTAGCTTGTGCACTATACGTAATTTTACCGTCCGACATTTTACTTTTCCCCTCACTAGCTCGTAAAGCGCTCGTTTATCCTTTAATACGAGCGGGTAAAAACGCTTTTTACACACTTGTGAATAAAGTAATTTGACATTTCTCTAATTCCTATCGCCCCCTACTGCCTAGTATAAGTGGATCTGTATGACCGTAGTAAACATGCGCAATCGGAGCTCACATGTTAAATTGGTCGGTCTCATGGGTGACTTTGTAAGCCATTGGCTATATTTAAATTCCAGAAGTAACTCTATTCTACGATACGTTTCGACATTGAGTTTTAAATGGTTTCTTTAAGTTAATTTACATTTGGATGAGATTTGTAATCATATTTCCTCGCGATAGTGAGGGGAAAAAAGTTGTATTACACTTGGCGGCAAAGTTTGTTCAACTCTCGTGCCTTGAGACCTTCGCAATGCTCAAGATTCCAGTTTTTGAACCACTCGCTACGCTCGTGGCTCAATTTTGGAATCTTTCGCTAGCTCAGATCTCAATATTGGCACGACAGTTAAACAACAACTTTGCCCCCTTGTATAATAAATAACTATTTCCCCATTCCGGACAGTATTTTTCCGATCCGAGATGACAGCTATGAAAAACGTGTTAATGCTTGTGCACTGTGTCCGGAATTGCACTAACTTTTATGACTGTCGACTGACTTTTTCATGCTACTATGCACCTCCGAGTAAAAAAACGGACAAGTGCACACGCCAATCATGCCATATCGGACCATGAAAACTCGGTCTGCCGGACAGTAAAATTCATTGTGGTGCACAATCGCCCGTAGCCTAGTTTTGGTAGTGGCCCTGCTTACGAAGCTGGAAGTTCCGAGTTCGAATCCCGGCGAGGGCATTATTTGTGTATATATTTATCACAAATATTTGTTCCTTGATATCTGTCTATGTATTTAAGTATAGCTTTTAAGTTGGCCTTTAGTATAGCTATGTCTCTCCTTACGTAAGATCTTTCGGGAGTTAGCATAAGGGCTGTGGCAAGGGGGTGTCACTCCGCGATTCCGTCGCGCGGCTACAAGTACATGCAGAGCGCCCCGTCTCCGTGGTCTATTCAATGGTTGGCGCGCGCTGTCTCGGAACGCACGTTTAAATTTACAACGCTGGCTCGTCACGTGTCGCGAAATATATCGCTTGCAAATATTAGGATTATTTTATACATGTGCATCTTAAATGAAAATGCCGAAAATATACTGCATAGCAGCATGTTGCAATAATAATAATGTTAATTATCATGACGCGTTTTTCGTACAGCCGATGGGTCAGAGAGATACTAAAAAGTAAGGAACATAATAATACAGTCAAGTGCAAAAATAAGTATCGAAAGAATCCGCTCATAAATATGTTACGTCGTTCTTATTACACGGAATTAGAGTGCACTGGGACATATTTTTGAACACTTTTCTATACACCTTATTTTGTCTTTGACTGTACACTTATTACCTACATTCGTAGTAAATTAAATTTTCAGAAACTCAAGTCAATTACAGATAAAACGGTTTATTTTCGGACAAATTTGTCAGTAAAAAAGCGGCACATTTAAATAATGTAAAAAACGTCGTTCTCTCATACTTATATTGAATTTCGCGCCTTTTGTCCTAACATATTATTTATTTATTTGGTTGTCTGACTTTATTCCCATAATATCAAATAGGTACACTGGTACATATAAGAGAAAATGCCGTGTTACATCTGCCTTGCGATTGTGATTAAACCATTACTTATTTATGCTGCTTTTTTAATGAATGCGTAGGTACCTAACGAAATTCTTTATTTTTAAATGCATTAAGCAGATAATTATATTAATTTCTGCACACCTCACATACTGTCTACAGATATTTTTAGAATGTTCGTGTTATTATCAGGATTATTCGGATGGATATTCACCTAAAGTTAGCGAAGTCGTGTTGCTATCTCACTCACACCTCAAACAATGCCGCCCGGGCGCGCGCGGCCGAAGCACAAAGATGGTGCCGACCGAGTTGAGACAAATATTTTTGAATCACGTGTATGAAATGCGTAGGTAAATTCTATAATCACGCATGAACTAAATTGTTGAATCAAGACGAATGCTATTAACGCCATATATATCTTTGCAGTAATGTATTTGTCAGACGCCTCATAGCGCCGTTCGTTATTTTATTAGTTTTCAATAATTGACAACCCTGTTTTCGACGGCGTGCGGCTTATAAGCGACCTTTCCGCCACGCAATACGGCCCATTTCAGCTGCTCGCGTCGCCTCGCGCGCCGTTTTGTTTGGTAATAATAATTGTGTAGGTACATAAAAAGCCGGCATTTGTGAACATCAAAGCAGTGAAGCTTCTGTACTTTATATATTCTGTGGCTGTGGGAGGATTTCGCAGCGACGTGGGCGATGCTCGATTGTTTTTATGACGCACTAAGGGGTGAGAGGAGAGAGGTTCACATCGCACTGGTGTTGTAATCAATCTATGTCAGCTTTCTGTGGGTTTATACTCTGTGGGTGAGAAGTTCAGTTATATTCCTATGAGGGTCACGGATGAGTTGAAGAGAAATGCTTCCATTGAGTGTTTTAGCAATGAGAACTTGAGATTTAAGATTTTAAGTTGGTGAAAAATGAAGATTTTGTTTTAAAAGTGCGTGATTATGAAATAATGCAAGTTTTTGGATTTGTTAACATTTTTTTTAAGTAAATAAATAAATAAATATTTTTGGGATATCTTACACAAATCGACCTAGTCTCACGGTAAGCTCAATTAAGGCTTGTGATGTGGGTACCAGGCGACGATATATATAATAGATAGATACATATAGAATTATAGATACTTTAATACACTTTTTTGGGTTACACTAACGAATTATAAATGTTCTGGGACATTATACACAAATCGACCTAGTCCCACGGCAAGCTTTATTAAGGCTTGTGATGTGGGTACCAGGTACCTACCAGGCGAAGATATACAGGGTGGTCCAAACCTTGACGTCAAAAAATTTTTTTTCCTCACGTCATGAGCTATCAGAATATACCCCATGTATGTTAGCCGATTTTTTGTAGTTTTCGAGTTATGAATTTTTGAAATTGTTTTTTGAGAAATTCTGGAATGAAGAAATTTATTAATAAAAAAAATACTATTGGGTTTTTTAACTACTTTCTTTTTGTAAATGTATTACTACAAATAAAGCATTTACTGACAAAAAAATTAGCGTCCTCACTTTGATACAAGTAGGATAATAAAATACCAAATTCAATATTTTACGCTAAAAACGCATCAAAATAGCATTAATGTACGTAAATAAAAAGGAATTTTCGTATTCTAAAGACCGCCCTAGACCTTGAGCGTTCGTAAAAGCAAAAAAAAAGTGATACTTAATGATGAGGATTTTTCGGAGTAGTCGGTCAAATAAACTTAAAAAAGCTTAAAATTTTAAAGTAGTAAAAAATGACTTGAATTACTACCCAATTTGGTTTTTCGTGGTATTTTCTGTCTTTGTTTATTGATAAGAACAACAAAACAGACGAAATCTTACTTTAATTTTAAATTAAAAATTTAGAAGTTTTTTTTTTAGTTTATTTGACCGACTACTCTGAAAAATCCTCATCATTAAGTATCACTTTTTTTTGCTTTTACGAAGGTTTAAGGTCCAGGGCAGTCTTTAGATTACCAAAAATCCTTGAGATATGTTTTTTTTTTATTTACGTACATTAATGCTATTTTGATGCGTTTATAACGTAAAATTTTGAATTTGGTATTTTTTATCCTACTTGTATCAAAGTGAGGACGCTAATTTTTTTGTCAGTAAATGCTTTATTTGTAGTAATACTCTTACAAAAAGAAAATATTAAAAAAAAACCAATAGTTTTTTTCTATCAATAAATTTCTTCATCCCAGAATTTCTCAAAAAACAAATTTTCAAAAATTCATAACTCGAAAACTACAAAAAATCGGCTAACATACATGGGGTATATTCTGATAGCCCATGACGTAGGGAACCTAAAAAAAATTTTTTGACGTCAAGGTTTGGACCACCCTGTATAATAATAGATAGATACTTAAATACATAGACAGCCATGACCAAGCAACAAATATTTGTGATAATAAATACATACATTTATTATTATTATTTACGAATAAGAGGGTATATTTTCAGTACACCAGGGTCGCGTTTTATAAAGTTACATTGTACAATTTCGCCTCTCTTTCTAGAGAATATATGAGTGCGTTAGAGAGGAACAGCAAAATTGTAACTTTATAAAACGCGACCCAGGCGTTCTAAACGGTATCCTGTCGTTTGACCAAAAATTGTTTAACAAATTTACACTTGGCAACCAACTACTGGCAAAATTATGTTTCGGCAAATCCTTTTTTCGACAAAAACATCTTTGACAATTAATTATCTTAGCCAAATAATTAACAAATAAAATATCATTTTATAAGAGGTATTTTTGGCAAAAGAATATTTAACAACAAAGTAAACTAATAAATTTACTATTAGCCTAAAAATGTTTGCTAAAATGGGTTGGAGTATAGCAAAGTGGGTTTTTTTGTTGCAACCCAGTAAAATTTTCCCCAAAATCAAAAATGACCGAGATATTCGACATCAAATTAAAAAAAAATTAACATGACATTCATCGTAATCTTGACCAAAATCTGCAGTGAGCGAGCGAAGCGAGCGAACAAAACCTTCCGGGGCAGATCCGACTCGGATAGGTTAGGTTAGAAGACTAAGGCGGGAGCTTTGCTCCCGCCTTAGTCTTCGAGGTTATTTTTTTTATTGTAACCCAGAAAACTTTTCCTCAAAATCGAAAATGGTCGAGATAGGTATTCGGTGAATGTACAAACATGTTAAACGTAGTTTTAGGTGACATGTAAAATATACAATTGATTTATTTATTAATTTATACATTGTTCTAATGTATAAATTGCTTACTGATTATTTGTCAATTGAGTTTTTGTAAAATGATACATTTGCGGAATAACATTTTTGCCACTTACTACATTGGTGAAACGTTTGTTATAAAATAAATATTTGCTAACATTGTTTTGGTTAAACATTAGTGAACCGTTCTAAACGATCGGCTAGGCCCCCAGCGGACGAAGCTAGCACACAGGCGTAATCAGCTGGCGTTTACAAACACTGTGACGTCATCGCGCACGCGCGCACATGGACACGTGCGCGCGCACAGCGTTGCCATTGGCTGGCGACGCAGGGTGCTACCAGTTCACTCTGACCTGCAGTGTTATTCACTAAGGAAACCGCCTTGCTGTCAGCGCTGCGGCAGCGTCGAGCCTAAAAATGGTATTCTCTAATGTACTTTAAACGACACTAGTGCTCGGCGACGAATGTGGCGTGAGTTGGAACTACACTTCGTATTCTCTAACGAAAAACAGCGACGAACTCGCTCACAACCTCGCTCACAGCCTCGATTCCTAATGTCAAATAAAACAGCTAGGATTTTAGACAAGGCTGTCTCGACGTCGAGCTCGTTGACGAACGCAGCGTCGAATGTGTGAATAAGAGGATAGCATGGCAGGGCCTTTTCACAAACCGTTGTTGAAATCACCTTGTTATTTGATTCGGAAAAGTTTGGGCTTGTTCTACTCAGGATCACGAGCTGGCTTGTTCTACTCAGGATCACGAGCTCTTTGCACTTACTTGGTTTGGTTACACTTACGCTGGTTTTATGATATCTGCTTTAGGAATAGTCCGGTGTTAGTTGGTTTTGTGAATAAACATGAAACACGTTTTAGTGTCGTTTGGCGTGCCGTATCTCGCCTCCGCTGCCCAATGTTTGGAATGAGCACACGTTTTTAGGAGATATGATTAACCGACTTCAAAAAGGGGAAGGTTCTAAAGTCTACTGATTTTGTACAGTCGACGTCAAAGATATCATTACGGCTTATGCTCCAAAAATATATTTAGGTACACGACTTTCATCACATTTGCTGTCTAAGTGCGCCATTGCTTGCCTGCGTAGCGGGAGTAATAGAAAAGTGAAATTCCCTAGGGAGTAATAGAAATGTCAGTAGGTACGTCAGAATAATATTTTGTGTTAAAACTTTTTTTTGTCCGTAAGCGTGATGAAAAACATTGTATGCATCACGGTCGATAAACGGAATACTAACTCGAGCCATTCCGTACTTACCTCCCTTGATGATTATGACACAACCTCGTAAGCAATTATTAGTAATGTGCATCAAGGGAGGTAAGTACGGAATTACTAAACGAGAGTGTTAGAAGCCTGACGCCGTAGGCAGAGGGCTTTTAATAGCTCGAGTTAGTATTCCGCTTACCGACCGTGATTCGTACAATGTTTTTCATCTCACGCTTGCCGACAAAAAATAAATTTTAAGACAAAATATTATTAAATGACGTACTGACTGACATTTCTATTACTCCTTAGGGAATTTCACCTTTCTATTACTCCCGCTACGCATGCAAGCAATGGCGCGCTTAGAGCTATCTGGGCATTTTCGCGAGAAGAGATACAAAAACTTATTTTTCTGAAACAGGTAAATTTTATGTTTTTCCTGCTCAGAATCACGAGCTCTTTCGATCCTACTAGAAGAAAAAAAGTGTCCCTACTTTTTGTTTCTATTACGTAACCGTTTTTCAAACACTTTGTACAGCGGTTACAAAGTGGAGACTTGGAGAGCATGTAAAATGTATGAAAAATGCGGGACCATTTTTTCTTCTTCACTTTTTTTCTCCTAGATTGAAAGAACTCGTTATTCTGAGCAGGAAAAACATTAAATTTACCTACCTTAAAAAAATTTTTTTTGGATCTCTTCTCGCGAAAATGCCCATCTAAAGTGTGATGAAAACTAAGTTTAGTCACACATCCAGCGATTTGTTAAAATAAGCTGCGGGAATACGGCGCTGCGCAATTGTTTATGGACTGCGGCGGCGGCCATTTTGAAAATGCGCCCGTAATTATCTGTTTACATTTAGATAAAGCGCTAAGTGCAACATTTTAACTGGAGGTCGTGGGTTCACGTCTCGGCTGACACCAATTAGGTTTAGGCGTGGCTCCCTGTCATACGATGTTAAGTGTTTCTCTACCGTTTCTTCTAAAGCAATTATTATTTCATCATCAGCCTATATTAGTCCACTGCTGGACGTAGGCCTCTCCTATTAACTATGCGTATAGACGCATTAGGAGGTAAATGCCCATAATCGCCACGCTGGGCAAGCGGATTGGCGATCGCAGTAATGTGTCCACTATGATGACGCTGCTGCCCATCATCAATCTTTTATCAAACAATGGTCAGTGACACTTCAATCCCTTAGTCGACTCTTACGACACCCGCGGGAGGAGTTGGGGTGGTGACAAATGTATTCTTACTGCCGTCACCACACGGCCAATTATTATTTAAACACAGAATAATAATATAACTCCCTTAGGAACTATATTGAATATTTTTGGGATCGAGTGAAATAGGGACTCGAACTCTATATGAAAATTATCATTATTTTATTATCAATCTTATCATACGCGGACGGATAAAGTCCCGGACGGAAATCAAGTGAATTTATAATTGGTATGCATATGCAGATGACATCTGTGAGTGGGACCCGCACTTTAAAAATACTGTTTCTACATTTTCAATACTGAGTGTGAGAGTAAGGAGATTGACTGATATTTTAATTTATTATAAGAACAGGCCCCGTTTCCAGAAAGAAATACATGTATTTGGGGCAGAGGTTGAACTGAAGATTTTATAATATTTACCATGATGTTTCATGGAAATAAGCTACTTTTACGTTTTATTTTGTACCTAAATAAACACCAAATTTCACTATCAGCTAAAATATCAGTCCGTATAAGCCCCAAAAGCCCAACGAGTACCAGCCACTATAGACATGTTGCATCTCTGTCAATCTTCCGTACTATCTCACAAGTGCGAGAGAGCTAAAACGACAATCGTAGTTCGAATATCGACAATCATAGTTCGAATATCGACAATCATTAATTTCGATCATTTGTTTCTGTCTTACCAAAGACTTAGTTGAAGTTACAGAGAGAGATGTATAGAATTTACGTTTGTCACGGTAAGCCCCCGGTTCCCGAGCCCGCACCGACGGTTGAGATAAACACTGCTCGAGATAGGGGCCCGGTCAATGACCTGCGATTTCGGGACCCGATTTAGGGTTGCCAGGGTTACTGCGACGTGGGAGTAATGAAAAAATGGGTGTAAATATAATACCTACTGGTGTTTAATTAAACAAGGCATAGGATTAAATGAACGAGTGTAATCATTTATAAAAAGTACATTTCAAAGTGCGAAAAAAAAACGAAACGAGCGGCGATAAATTCAAATACGACCGAAGGGAGTGTTTAAAATCGATACTAGTTACGAATTTCCTTTTCGCATGTTTTCAGTACAGATGGCCTTCCGAAGTAGGGACCTGACAAAAGATGAATCACTTCTGGCACTAGTGCGTAAAAAAAGCACAATGTGTATTGAAATACATAGTACATTACGAATATTACGATACAAGTGTGAAAAACATGAAGTTTGAAACGAGTGGCGATAGATAAACACGACAAAGGGAGTGTTTAAAACCGACCAGAGTTATATCACACGCAAGTTTCGATTTGACAAAAAATCAACCACTTCCCGCACTAGTGCGGTATATACTGAGCACTGAGTAGCAATGTATGTATTCACCAAACAAGGATATCACCGAATAGTAATCTGTAGCCTATAGATGCCTGCAAGTCCAATGATGGTATGTGAATCCTTGTGAACAATTATGACAATTCCGAATTACTAAAATAACCTGAAATTTCTGTAATTCATATAAGATAAATTGCGCCTGGTAACCCTAACCTAACCCGCATAGCAATTCAGCCCCTAAATTTCATTACACAAAGACTATTTCCCCGTAAACTCAAATTCCATTGTTCTTCCTTATAGGGTTAGCCTTTGTTATTAAATAATTCATTCTTTTACGTCGTACGCTTACGATCAACCGTATTTGTAATGTCTCTAGGTTCATTTTGCGTTAACAACGTTTGATGGTGTTGATGTAATTCTATTTCAAAAAAGTATCAAATACGTGAGACTCTATGTGTATAGGAATAAAGTTCTAAGTCGCCTGACTTGTCTTATAAAAGCATGCGTAAGTACTACGTATTTAAGCGTGTCTCAATGGTTATTCCGTCTTTGTCTCACAGAGCAAAATGGCGTTAGAGTGAGCGAGAAAGCTGTAGCTCCACTGTGACGCTTAGAATTGTTACGATTGCTTACAAACCGAAGGTGAAACGGCCAATGTAAAGTGCTTTGCAGAATTGCGAGTTGTGTCAGTAGGTAATCATACATTGCTGGCTAAATAGAAGCGTATCAATCTCCTCGATCTATTAAACCAGCATTGTACATGTTGTGCCAGAATCTTCGTATTCCGGGAAGACCAATGTAATAGCGCCGGTGACGTCACACGCAGTAAAACAACGCACATTATAATAATCAGCAAATTAAAACATTTAAAAAGCCGATTTCTTCAAGATCCCATGAATAGACCCCGACTCCCAGCGTGCCAAAGGGTCCATTTCGGAGTTATAGTACCTATCAATAAAAAACAATTGAAAATCTGTCGTTGTGTAAATGCATGCCCAAGTCTTGAATGAAATTTATGATATTATTCACATACTGTTTACTAGTATGTATACTATGTATACTAAAAAAGGACCACTGCAATGGCTGACAACAGGTATACCATACCATACTCTGAAGGCAACCAATCTAACACTGACTGATATAGTTGACTAGTCTTCCAGCAATGGTAATAAGACTCAGTTTTGAAAGGCACTTTTTGTAGTATTTTTTGCGTTTCAAAGGTTCGTTCGGATTCCAGACAAAAAAATGGACCGAGAACTTTAAATTTCAAGCATTCATCTCTGTTACTCTAATGACGTCATCGTTGGAGTGATAAAGAGAGATTTTGAAATTTTAGAAGGCAGATTGGCAGGTGCGGGATGTGAGGCTTTTGTATGACTTGAAATATTAAGGTTTAAACTACCTGCGTTTTGGGTTTTGTTGGATGGAATGCTTTTTTTTATGTGATGAAGGTAGACAACTGAGCACTCAGTCCACTTGATGGAAAGCAGGAACTGAGGCCCATGGACATAGTGATAAAAAAATCGCCTATGCGCTGCCTACCCTGAGGACTTAGACGGATTGCCTCTATCTAAGCCAGTTACACCGGCTATCTTACCCCCAAACGGAACACAGCAGTGCAAACACTGATATTTAGCGCCAGGTTAACGGGTAGGACGGTGGTAGCTATCGAGGCGGACCCTGTACGAGGTCCTACCAGCAAAAATGTTCTAGAACCCGGCAGTTGAAGAATCAAGTTTTGATTAGGTATCTATATTGAGTTTTTATAATCACCAAATTAAAAAAAAAAAGTTCCCATCATCGCACCCCGACTTGGTGTTGGTGCCAACGCCAACGGGACCATCTCGATTTGTTTTGAAGTCGGTCAAAAAAGAATTATCGAAATCAGTTGTCGTGGCGTGATATTGATTTATTCGTCCATTTGTCGTGCACATGCTTAATGCAAATTGAAGACTTATACGGTTTTCTCGTGAACGCCACTATCAGATCTGGGCCAAATTTAAATGACACCAACCGGGAAGTTGATACTTCAAATAAAAAAAAGTATCGTCTAAATTGGTTCACCCAGTCGAAAGTTCTGAGGTAAGTAACAAACTAAAAAACATACAGTCGAATTGAGAACCTCCGCCTTTTTTTAAGTCGGTTGAGCAATTTTCCAGAAACAGATATCGCCGAATTCTCCTGCAGGAGGTTCTCCTTTTTGAACTCGTTTCAAAGTATTTTTGTATGTCGATCCAGTTTAAGCGCACAGACAGTTCCCGTGATTTAGTCTGCAGTAAAAAAGCCGATCATAACGGCCCGACCGGTCCCTGCGCCCAGCAACGGGCCGCGCTAAATGGGCCTACATGTACTTAAATTACTTTAGGGTCAGGTAGACGGTCAGAGAGGGTTCTCAAATTCTTTGGGCACATAATGCGATCACCACACCACAGTCTCGAACGTGACATACTGGGTCAAGTTGAGGGCAAGCGCGCTAGAGGGAGAGCCCCTGCAAGATGATCGAATCCTATTAGACAAGCCTGTGGTTCCATGCAGAAGGCACACATAGCCCTCGATCGCGAAAAATGGAAGGACATAGTTGTTAGTCACAATCCTCAGTTATGAGGGAACGACGAAGAAGAAGACGGTCAGACAGATGTTTCGTAAATTTCGGGGATTTGTCTCTGTCATTCAAACGAAGGCGTCATTAGAGTGACAGAAAAATCCTCGAAATTTGCGGATTTCGTAGTTTGCGGTAGGGACGCTGACTTTAGGCCGCGTGGTGGCAGAAAGACATTTGACTATAGTTATGCAGAAAGCGACCAACTACAATTTTTGTCAATCTGACTTAAGCTTTAACATAATGAAACCTTCACTTGGGTGTGGGGAATATCCAGGAGGTAGTAATAACACTGTAGTTCCCGATCACTACATTTATTATCTCACACAAACACTTTAGCTTACACGACCAAAGTCAAGACACGAAGTGGCCGTCCCGGGCAGAGTCACCGCCTTTTATACCCTCGAGTAGCAATCCCCGACTGGTTCTACCTGGCAGTTGCCTACCCTCATTAATGACTTGCGGCAAGTAATACTCATATTTTAAGTGGAAGGTAGGCGAGTTAACATTGGGCAGCGGAGGCGAGATACGGCACGCCAAACTACACTAAAACGTGTTTTATGTTTATTCACAAAACCATCTACCACCGGGCTATTGCTAAAGCAGATATCATAAAACCAGCGTAAGTGTAACCAAGCTGGTGGTAGGACCTCGTACAGGGTCCGCCCGGATAGCTACCACCGTCTTACCCGTTAACATGCCCCTAAATAGTTAGTACGGTGTTCCGGTTTGGGGGTAAGATAGCCGGTGTAATTACTGGCATAGAGGCAATCCATCTAAGTCCTCAGGGTAGGCAGCGCATAGGCGATTTTTTGGTCACTATGTCCATGGGCCTCAGTTCGCGCTTTCCATCAGTTGGGCTGAGAGCTCAGTTGTCTACCTTCGTCACAAAAAAGACACGGAAAGTATTAGCGTTGACAAATGGTATTCTTAAGACTGCCATCAGCACGCCGCTTTGTCATAACGTCCTTCACCAACTTAACAGTTCAGACAAAGACAAAAAGGGTGTGAGCCGTGAACAATCACATTCACAAATAAGGACAAACGTTTCCGCCTCTAAGGGCCAAGAGCCCGACCTTGGCCCGACACTTGGCCTGTAATTCTATAGCAATAAGGGTCATTTTAGAAAACGCTAGTGTGTCAGTAGGACAGTGACGCAATAGATGTGGGAACTGTTTTGCAACGAAACCGCTTACATTATCGCACGCCGTGCAATTTTGAATCTTATTTCGCTTACTTACCGTTCATAGCTCTCACTATTTACTCAACTATGTTACCTGGCAAATCGTAGATCTTATCGTAACGGACATAAGGTCCAAAATAGGCAAATAAATGATACTGTTGTTGCCTTTCTAAAATGACAATTCAGCTATATCATGTTAAGTTGATAAGACCTTATGAAGTTGAAACGTCAATTCACTTGTTTTAGTACTTTTAGTTATGCTTATGCAACTGAAATGTATATACATTTTTTATTTTTTTTTTTTAGGAGAAAAATCGTAATACATTACCTGGGTCAAAATTCTTTTAGTTGCCTTATTTTGTGTCCCTAAAAAACGTTTCACAGTTGTGATTTTTGTATGAGATGATGATCTGTTTCCAATTTTTGATGTATGGATTAAAATCTAACGTGAAAAAGAAATACAAGTGCACCGGTTTTTTTAAATATACTGAGTCGAAACAGCAACTAAAAGCGTGGCAGAGTCGTTTGAAACAAGACAACGAAAAGAATTTTGACCCACCTATTGTAATTTTCGAACCCCGGCTAGGGCATCTCTCTGTATATAAATCACAAAAAGATTTGTTCTTCATGGCTATTCTAGATTATATAGCCCCACAACACGAGCCTTGATTGCTCTCACAGTGGGACTAGGTCGATTCGTGTAAGAATATCCTATCATCATCATCATTTTTATAAGACGTTCACTGCTAAACGTAGGCCCCCGGACCTCCACATACACTGATTGTAACGACCTGCATCCAGCGTGTCCCGGCGATCCATAAGGTCGTCCATCTTGTCAAACCGTGGTCTCCATTCGAACACTTTTCGACCCCATCGGCCATCTGTATGCTTAGCACATGATTGGTATGTCAGTATGTCACCGCGAGATAGATTTTCCATTTTTTACTAACTATATGAATAAAATAGGGATGGATAGTCGTATCTCGCGGCGACATATTGTCGCACTAATCCTGTGCTAAGCCTACTGCTCTGCGTGAATTGTGGCTTTCGCATTGCCACTCCAGGGTCACGTTTTATAAAGTTACAATTTACAATTTCGCTCTTTGCCTCTCTTTCTAGCCAATATGTGCGTGCGTTAGGCCCACTTGCACCGATTTTGATTAGCGATTCCGGATTAAATCGCTCCGGATTAACGCCTCATTTCGTATGGTATTTGACAGCTTAATCTAAATTAACTCGCTAATCTCGATTGGTGCAAGTCCGCCTAACGGCCTGGCCACGACATTGGTCGAAGGCGACCAGCGGCGAGCGAATCCATGAGTTGGAGCAGAATGCCGATATGGGTACGAGAGGGAGCACCATACGTTTTCCGCTAAGCCGGTCGCCTTATGCCCCGGCCACGACATTGGTCTAAGGCGACCAGCGGCGAGCGAATCCACGAGTTGGAGCGGGATGCCGATATGGGTACAAGAGGGAGCACCATACGTTTTCCGCTAAGCCGGTCGCCTTAGACCGATGTTGTGGCCGCGGCGTTAGAGAGGCAAACAGCGAAATTGTAAATTGTAACTTTATAAAACGCGACCCAGTAGACTTAGCACAGGATAAGTGCGACAATTTGTCGCCGCGAGATAGTCTATCCTATCCATCCCTCTTTTTAACCGACTTCAAAAAGGAGGAGGTTTACAATTCGTCGAAATCTTTTTTTTTTTTTATGTATGTTCCCCGATTACTCGAAGACGCGTGGACCGATTTGGAAAATTCTTTTTTTGTATGAAAGGGTATACCTTCTAGTTGGTCCCATTGTCACCGAATTCAGATCTGATGATGGGATCCTGGAGAAATCGAGAGAACTCTTCAAATGTTGTAAGCACACATGGCATTTTTCATTTATTTTCGAAGACTAATCAAGTATTTGCGTCTAGTCATGAACGTCTTAAGTTGGTGATCTGATGATGGAAGGTACAACTCCTTAGCAATTAGGAGTTGGGGGATAATTCTTTAAATATAACATATTTCGTGTATTTTGGAAGCTATTTGAGTATTTGCCTTTAGGTGGTCATCCTTTCAAGTTGGTGAGCTGATGATGGAAGGTACAACTCCTTAGAGATTAGGAGTTGAGGGATAATTCTTTCAATATAACATATGTCATGTATTTTGGAAGCTATTTGAGTATTTGCCTTTAAGTGGTCATAGCCTCATGTTGGTGAGCTGATGATGGAAGGTACAACTCCTTAGAGATTAGGAGTTGGGGGATAATTCTTTAAATATAACATATGTCATGTATTTTGGAAGCTATTTAAGTATTTGCCTTTAGGTGGTCATAGCCTCATGTTGGTGAGCTGATGATGGAAGGTACAACTCCTTAGAGATTAGGAGTTGGGGGATAATTCTTTAAATATAACATATGTCATGTATTTTGGAAGCTATTTGAGTATTTGCCTTTAGGTGGTCATAGCCTCATGTTGGTGAGCTGATGATGAAAGGTATAACTCCTTAACGATTAGGAGTTGGAGGATAATTCTTTGTTTGGAGGATAATATAACAACTGTCATACATTTTCGAGATCTATTCTAGTGTTTGCTTAGTATTTATGACTAGGGTTAGGAATTTTGGTGGCATTAGGTGAACAGAGAACAGTGGAGTCGTTACTCAAATTGTTTATGATTGATTGAATAATTATTTAATCAAAAATAATACATAAATATATTCTTTTTAACAGGGTTTCGCCCATTTTAAGTATTAAATAATTTTATTGTATTAATATTTGACTACCTGTGAAATGAACTTCAATCATTTTTTTTATAATATAGCTTATGATTATTATATAATATTAATGGGCTTCGAGAAAAGTAGAACCTTGAAAATCAAATAAATATATTTTCTCATTTATCAACATTTTTATTGAAAATTAATATTTTTCTAGATTCTCAAAAATAAAATTCATGTTATTTATTTAAATTCATTGATAAATCCAACTTGAACTAAACACTATTTCGTTATTATTTTATAAGTTAATCATTTATTCAAGTAAAACATGTTTGTAATATCGACTCCACTGCTCTCTGTTCCATAAATGCCACCAAAATCCTAACCCTAGTTATGACATGTTGGTAAGCGGTTAGTGATTCTTTAAATAATATAGGCATGCTAAAGGCTGTTACCTATAATCTTTGAAATTATTCATACCCTGCTGATGATACAATGTATATCTCCTTGATAATGGGAATGGAATGGGAATGTTTGTTGTATTCATATAAGTTAGCCAGTTCAGGTTTTCTGACCTACTACAGTGCAATACATTCTAATTATAAGTATTTAGAGCATACTAAATAACGATTTTATATAAATTACACAAGGTACTAAAAAGCAAAAAATAAAATATTTTAAAATAAAAATTAAACCGCCTTCAAAAATTCGCCTGATCTAAAAAGTAAAAAATAATTTTAGTTCCTATTTCTTAGGATTTCCTACCCAAACCTTTAAACATTCGAGTATAAGTATTTGATAGAGCTTTGTAACTTACTATCACTCCTGTTATGATTTCAGCAAAATTACTGAGGCAGATCATACTGTTGATAAAAGCATAATCGGAGTAAGGGCAGTAAGTTACAAAGCTCTATCTAATATATAACTATGAACGTACCTATTTGGCTTGGCACCGACTTCTAAGAAATCTGTAGGGTACCTAGCCATAATATTTTATTTCAATGAATAGGGTAAAATGTTTAAAGGTTTGGGTAGGAAATCCTAAGAAATAGGAACTAAAATTATTTTTTACTTTTTAGTGCAGGCGAATTTTTGAAGGCGGTTTAATTTTTATTTTAAAATATTTTATAATCATATAGTTAGTAAAAGATGGAAAATCTATCTCGCCGCGATAAACTGACATACCAATCATGTGCTAAGCATAATGCTTACTAATTTTGAGGCTATATGTCGCTGACTTTAGGAGAAGAATATCCTACGTATTTCGTCAATTGACAAGTAAAACTCACTAAATAACAAACACCTACTTGAAATAAAGCTCTTATCTCAGTTCTGATTTAATACTGACATAAGAGGTTGCGAAGAGTAGTGACAGTTTTTATAGTGAGTTTTGCTTGTCAGCCGACCATTTACTCATTTATTTTATGTAATTTTATACTGGCAAGTTTGCCACGGCAGGCAATTTAGCATTTGCTGGTAGTTACGCAATTCACGGCAATTTGTTTTGTGAAAGAGTTGTTTTCATTAACTTGTTATTTACCTGAAATCTGTTTATGTAATTTTAAGCAACGAGAGCGGCGTGGCGAATCGTGACCGAATGTTTTCTTGAGAACACACCTGCCTTGTTCCGATGTAATAATAGTAGATTATACACCAAGGGGATAAAGCACTGTTTTTTGTCACGGGCGCGACATTGAATCCTGAACGTAACGAAGGACTCCCAGTTTTACTCCCGAGCGCAGGGGTTATTCCCACCTGTTACCACCAACTTGAGACCAGTGGTAACAACTGGGAATTTTTTTCCCACCTGTTACCACCAGAGTACTTGGTGGTAACTACTGGGAAAAAGAATTCCCAGTAGTTACCACCAATCACTTTAGTGGTAACTACTGGGAAAAATAAATCCCAGTTGTTACCACCAAGTACTTTACTAGTAATGTGCTTGTTTTTAATAGAATATACACAAAATACTTTGCCAGTTATTAATAAGGAGCTAATTTTATGAAATATTACTTTATTTATAAAATGTCTTATTAACCATCGAATTTTACTAAAAATGAATACATTTTGAAAATATTTTTTAAACTTTTTTTTTAAATATGTTGTCAGTATTACCTACTCTGAATCTGAACCAAAAATATTAAGAACTACTGACTTGATTATCACAGGGGCAGGTAAAAAGGGATGACGGGTGACCGGCTCGTAGAAGCGATAACTTTCATTTTTCATCGTATTGTTTTAACTGATCACGAATCTCAATCCTTTTTTAAGATTATTATAACTACTACAAGGTTTTAGGTACTTACACGAAAAATGAAATATTGAAATATTCTTGTTTTGAATAAAAAATCAGCGTAATTCGTCTTTATTTGTAGTATAACATTTTATTATAATTATAGTCTCTGGAAATTGTTACATTGTATAACAAAATTTATGGCTACTAGGTATCCTATTGCAATAGGACTACTAAATATTAACTTAGTGGTAACTACTGGGAAAAAGAATTCCCAGTAGTTACCACCAATTAGTTTAGTGGTAACAGTTGGGAATTTTAATTCCCAGTTGTTCCCAGTGGTAACAGGTGGGAAAAAAATTCCCAGTTGTTACCACTGGTGTCAAGTTGGTGGTAACAGGTGGGAATAACCCGAGCGCAGCGAGGCAGTTATAGATTTAGAATTAATACTGAGTCCAGAGTGCAGTGAGGGATTCAAGCACCCACGACAAAAACAGTTTTATTCTCGAGGTATATACTCTACTTTTCTCACCTTAGGGCTTTTAATGACTCGAGTTAGTATTCCGCTTACCGACCGTGATGCATACAATGTTTTTCATCACTCTTGGGGACAAAAAAATAAGTTTTAGGACATCTATTTTTCTATGACGTACAGACATTTCTATTACTCCCTAGGGAATTTCACTTTTCTATTACTCCCGCTACGCTTGCAAGCAATGGCGCGCTTAGACAGCAAGTGTGATGAAAAAGATTTTTTTCTTTTCTGACTTTTGATTAATGCCACCTTTGCCAAACCTATTCAAACTTGCACTGCTAGTGTAGTCATAGATGAAGTCAGGCTCTTTTTCACCATGGTGACAAGTGCGACAGTTGTAAAATGAGTCCTCCTTTTTTGAAGTCTGTTAAAAGCAAATCCGTCTGCTGGTACCCACGTTTGACAGAACGTGACAGCCGCACGAGGCAATATCGTCCAGAAATTAGGAAAGCTGCTGGTAAACGAATTGTTGTCCATACACAAGAAAACGTGAGGGACCGAGAGGGGCGATGGAGCAACCTTAGAACAGGCACGAATTTCAGAATTATAACGTGATACTCAAACATATTTAAACCCTTTATAGGGCACCGGTCTCAAAGACGACTACCCTATATCTTTTTGTATTTTTTTATTGTACAGAATTTTTCGTACTAATAATGGCGTTGAGGCTTGAATCCAGGATTTTTTCGAGTTTTGCCCGTTAAAGGGTTAAATATTTCGCGAAACGAGTTACTCACGTAATTTAAGTCGATAATTGTTCGACATGTTGCGATCCATTTAGAGGATCCTCATCATGGAGGCCGCGCGACCAAACACAACGAAGCTAAGACACGTCGGGCTTTGGTCGCGGGTACTCCTATCCTATCCCGTTTCACTAAATATTTAAATACTGATGATTGTCACGCCAGTCATTAGCGTTGTCACTTGTTTAGCAGACATAGAAGTCGCGGTAGCAATAACCCCAATTAACTACGGACTTCCTTTCCGTGTTAAAGTCATCGGTGAATACTCATTTCGAAATGACATTTTATATTAACTGATAAATTCAGCGGATAAATAAGATAATAATTAAAATATACCGATTACTACCCAGCAATGTTATCTATGTATTTTTTTAGGATCAACTTTAGCAACTGTGTCAAAATTCTTTTCGTTGTCTGATTTTATGTCCCTAAAAAACGTGACGGAGTTGTGATTTTTGTATGAGATGATCTTTTGTTTTCAATTTCTGATGTAGCGTGAAAAAGAAATACAAATGCACCGGATTTTTTTGATATACTGAGTCGAAACAACAACTAAAAGCGTGACAGAGTGGTATGAAACAAGACAACGAAAATAATTTTGACCCAACTAACTATGTTTTCATATTTGATCAATTCAAATTAAGCTTAATTCTCAACTGATTTACAACTTTACTAAGCCTAATTTAGATAACTTTATCCAAGTCTCGTTACTTCAGTCAGAAAGAATAACTTATTGAAAAACTTACATCTAGTCGAACCTTCTAGCAAAATTTTGTTCGTGCCAACGTGACTTCAATGTGTGGTCATAAGACAAGATATTCATGAGCTGCGACGTCGGCTTACCATCAAGTACAACGTGACAGACAGGCCCACGAGGGCGGTGTCGTAACTTTGGAAAGCGGAGAGAGTCGCCCAAAAGTTGCGGTTGCGAAACGGCCCGGCCTGCCGCGCCCCAGTTTCTTTCGCGAATGCTTTTTCTTACGGCCTACTATCTGACCTCATACCTATACCTACCTCTCGCGTACTACCTACTTTTCGCAAAACGTTGTTGAAAACACTTTGTAATTTAATTTGGGCAAGTTTACGCCGCGGCCACGACATCGGTCTAAGGCGACCGGCTTAGCGGAAAACGTATGGTGCTCCCTCTCGTACCCATATCGGCATCCCGCTCCAACTCATGAATTCGCTCGCCGCTGATCGCCTTAGACCAATGTCGTGGCCGGGCCTTTAGGCTTATTCGACTCAGAATCATGAGCTCTTTCGATTCTGTTAGGATAAATTAGGAAAAAAAATGTTTTGCGTTCTGTATCATGTGAAATATCAAATGAAAGGGCTTAATATGGGGTTTACACTGCTATTGTTTCAATTACTTTTAACACCACAACTGTAGTTTCCGAGTGTCCTAGTCCAATTGACTATCCTATACAATGTCAAAAATATGCTTACTCTTTCCCACGTTAATGGGATTTATGTGACGGAATAAGATGCGAAATGTGAAATATAAGCACTTAGTAGAATCATTTCGCTTCCGCCATGTCGTCATAGTGACGTCATCGTCACTCCTTTGTTCGCGGGTTCTCGCTTTCAATGACACAGTTTGTATAATCGACCTTATCACGTGGTGGTAAGGTCTAGTTAGTAGGTAATGTTCGTTCATGAATTAAACGTAATATTAGCATTTTGCACAACAAGGTGGATAATATGCTGAAAAACAGTTTTGCATATCTATTTAATTTGTTTTATTATAGGTAGGTATAGGTATTTTTTATTACTGTATTGGAAAACTCTTGTATAGGTAGTCAAGTTACTCAGTAAAATAAATATGAAGTAATTATACATACATATATACTATATATATATATATATATATATATATATATATACAGGGCGTCCCAAAGTTATGGGACATGAAGGGGAAGTACCTTAAATATCGTAGATAGTGTATTTTGCTGGAAGAAGACTTTATGTTATTTTTAAAATTTAGGAGTACTGCATTCAACGTTTTTCAAAAAATTACTTGCTTCACCCGGAAATCGAACCAACAACAATTTTTTTCGAATTTTGAACCAAACTTGATTGGTTATTCTTTTAGTTTTAGATACTATGTTTCTTAAGGAAAAATGTTATTTTTTATCCATTCTTTCGAAGGACATCATAAAATTACGAAAAATAAAATAAAAAATCGTATAAAAGTAAGTCCGATGCCTAGAAAAAGTAAATTTTTATTGGATTTTTTTTTAATGCAGTATTATTTAATTTTCAAAATAAAATAAAGTCTTCTTTCAGCAAAATATCTTATCTATGATATTTAAGGTATTTCCCCTTCATGTCCCATAACTTTGGGACGCCCTGTATATATATGGTTTATATTAAACCGTGTTAAGACGGTCTTTCTGAAAAAGGTTTCCCATTGGACCTATGTGAATAAACGTACTTGAAATCATGAACTCTGATGGCGACTCGTTTCGTAATTATGTTAACACATTTGCAAGGGATTAGTATAAAAAATAAGCAAAAAATTACCATCCGAAAAACTAAAACAGCCAGTACAGTTCGTGATGACCTTAGAATAACCTTCGGTTCTATACCTGTCTCGCTCGCCTCATATAGGCATGCAAAAAGAACGAACGAGACAGGTAAAAAACCGAAGCTTTTTCTAACAGTTCACGGACTGTAATCTCCTGCTGTTACCCTCCAGATGTGTACTTTAGTTTTTCATCCTTTAAACCTACATAATTATACTAAATCCTACATAATTATACAATCTGTTATAGTTCGAGAAATATAAATTGAATATTTATTTTTATATAATGTAGGTAGAAAGTTACCAATTTATAATATTTTCTTCGGTTACCGCGAGGATTACTCATGAAATAAAACTATGAAAACGGATAAACTCGCGTATATTAACTAATTTTAACTTCATTCCGACGTTTCGAACACTTTACAGGGTTCGTGGTCATCCGCAACCAATTTATATTTCAGGAACTATACCTAGCCTATAAACAAATAAATATGTATTGTAAATCCCAAAACTTTGGAAACCCTCATATTTTAAAGACAAACTGGTCTTAATCGCGTAAACTTACGTTTGAGTCTGCCTGCGACCACGGGTGTAACGTCATGCCCGAAACGTCAGGATATACAGTAGAGCCTCGATAATCCGAACACCAAAAAAATACCCCCTGTTCGGATTAGTAGAGCGTTCGGATTATAATATGGTAAATATAAAAAGTTGTAAATACGAAAAAAAAAAAACATCTATTGACACTTGTAAGTAACAAAAACAAAATCATGTTTTTTTCTTCAGGTCACTAATTGTAGCTTTTCCAACGCCGTACTTCTCAGAAAGTAGTTGCAGTCACTCCATCTTTTAAGGCATCCAATATAGCGCACTTTTGAGAATTAGTCAAAGTTTTATGTGTACGCTTTGGTGTAGGATCCATTTTAAACGCTTTTATTTTAACAATAATAACCTCAAATCATGTGGCATACACTAAGAGACATGATAAATTAATTACAATCCATAGCTAAAAACTGGGATCAGGTGCCACAGTGAAAGAGGAAGGGGTCACTCGGGAGTTCGGATTACAGCGACGTTCGGATTAGCCTATGTACGGATTATCAAGGCCCTACTGTAATTAAACGTAAGTTTACGCGATTAAGACCCGTTTGTCTTTAAAATATGAGTGATAATCGTGAAAGTTTAAATCAATACTTTGGAAACCCTGTTGAATACGTAATAAAGAAAAATTAGATTAGCGCTCTATTTTTACTAGGCAGTGAAAATCTCAATGCATTCTAAAATTGCGTATCATATTGTTTCAGTGATGGAAGCAGCGCAGGCAGCCCTAAAGAAGCATGCGCCGCGCAATCTCCACCGCCACACGGGCCTCATGGTCCGCACGGCCCACATGGCCCACATGGACCACATGGCCCACATGGCCCACATGGACCACATGGCCCGCATGGACCACATGGCCCGCACGGGCCGCACGCGGCGGGGAAGAGAGAGAACCGTCCTGAACCTAGGAGACTAAGTATCGGTGAGTTGATAAGAGATATAATAAGTCCACTTGAGTTTCTTACTGGTTCTTCTCAGGAACGGTGTAGGGTTTGAACCAGTAGTAGATTTTTTTCTCTCTCTTGATAATGTCAGACGATTCGAAAATGTTTATTAATAAGCTTACTTGAATAAAGAATAGTTTGACTTTGACTAATGATTTAGTGTGTTTTAAACTGTTTAGATTATTGCAGTTTTTACTGTACCTGTACCGGTGAGGCTAAGACATGTCGTTTCACATTTAAACTTTTGTGAGACATGATAACTATAAATATAATTAAACGGTTAAACTCACGTGTATTTAATCACTACGTGCGACGTGATTCGGAGAGCCTTAGGTCTCCATTATCAAGCAACGAGCCCGCGTTCACGCCACGTGACTTGAGTACGCGCGAATCCGTCTTACTCCTAAAAATGTCAGTTTAACTCATCTCATATTCTATATGAGGATTCTCACTTAACCTCGTAAGGCCCAACGTTCTATCTTTAGGACAACAAAATTTACTCGTATCGTTCTTTGAAAAATATGATGTCATGGGGCGTCATATTTTTCAAAAAAATATGAATTTTATTTTGTAGGTCCCAAAATTAAAAATAAAATGTCCTTTTTTTAGGACACTGGGATATTATTTCACTTGTCCTATAAATAAAATGGGCCTTACGGGGTTAAAAGTGAAAAGAGAACTTTTAACAACCGTCTCTTTTTATGTCAGAAGCCGTATCATGAGTTGGAAAGTAAAGGATACGTTAGGTTCTACTCGATATGTAATTATATCGCGCTTGCACTGACATATTGCAGCGAGCGCGATGGCCTGCTTTACGTTTCGAGTAAAACCTAACGTTGCCGATACTAGCAAAGCTATGGTAGAGCTGTAGCAAGTCTGACTCCTTTACGTATAAAGGTTTGTATGTCTGTCTGACCGCTTGTCCGTCCTCAGGGGGCGGCGCTGGCGGCTCGCGGCGCGCCGCGCCAGCCGAACGCCGCAGACCAGGTACACACTGATGAAAGACTGCCATGAATGATGGAGGACCCAATCCTTACTTCAACCCTTAAATGCATGGTGTATTATCAAACCGCGATTAGAATGGGATTCGAAAGTACTGTTGACACAACAGTGTATAAGTCAATCTAGGATATACTCATAGTTATATTCATATATTTATACTTTAAGAGCAAAGACTTACAGACAATAGATTAATTAATCACTATCACTACATCCATAAACAACTCTTTTCGTGGTAAACATTGTGTAATTTTTTGTGTCAACAGTACTCTCGAATCCCTTTCTGATTTCGGTTTGATAATACGATGCATCGTACATAACCAAAACGTAGTTGGTGTTTGAAAACTAGATATGTATATTATATTCTTAAGGTTAATTTTGCAAGGAAATTTAATGAACTTTCAAACTTATTACTGATTCGTTGGCGTAACTGTATTAAAAAACTTACATGTGTTTATAAGCAAGATGGCGGAAATTTGTTTTCGTCGTTCGATTTTTAACTAAATAAGAAACTTTTTTTATTGGAATTTTGTTATTCATACCAAAACGGTTTTACAATTACTGAAATTTAATTTACTTTTCAATCTAAAAGTAAATAATATTTGCATGTTTTATCATGCACGATTTTGCAATATCATATATGAAAATGTAGAAAATTTAGTTTAGTCACATAATGAGAAATATCTAATATTAGATCGGAGCGTCCATCATTGATGCCTGTCAGCAGAACATGTAACAGCTAGAGCCGAATTATAAAATATAAAATAAATAATATGTGGAAGCCTCCTTTTGACACTATTAATTAGATAAGAACTTCCGCTTGTATTTCAAGTTACAAGCTTTCGAGAAATTGGCGTCAGGTGTACCGTAAACTTCTTTTTTCTACTTCCGTACTTTTATCTGTCATTTACGAGCCCCGATGCAGTGGAGTTCGTCTAGTTCGAAACAATTTTTACAAATTTTTGAATATTTTAAAAATGATCACATGCTAATGATAAATTGTATGAACGTTAGTCATGGTTAATGTACTACATTTCAAGAGACACAACAATCTGAAGTACGCTTTTGTTGTTTAATAAATCGATTTTAACAAACCAGTGTCTAAATTATATTTTCGTTCACCACCGTAATTCCGCGCTTATAAGCTTGACGCAAAATTCGCAGTGCATCAGGTGTACCATGTCGTCTTTAATATTAAAGGTCTCTGCCCACTAGACCGTAGCATACCATGACCGTAGCATGAACGTATCAGACACGGAATGTGAGACGACACGGACTACTATGCCCATTATAACGTGTGTACATCGTTTCATATCCGTGCTAAGCCCGTTTAGTGACCGTTGCATCCGCGTCGCAACCACGTATCATCCGCGTCGCAACTACGTATCATCCCCGTAGTATGAGCGATTCATACCCGTCGTTATCGTTCCATTGTCACAGTTTTATTATTTTCGCGTCCGTTACGGCTACTATCGCTCTGGTAGTATTTATGAAAAACACAATATAATAAAAATATATTTTATGTAAAAAAAAGAAACAAATATACGACTGTTTCAAAATTGATATATCTTTTAATTATTTTGTTTGTAAGAGAGTATGGCCGCCAATTATTGTACATTTGAAAAAAAGAAACTGTCCCATTAATATAGAGTACTATATCTCAATAATGTTATCTTACTTAATGATAGTCGTTAGTGGATTTTGGTGCGCAAACTAATGTTTTTATTCAGAAAAGTTATTAAATTCATTTTGTTTGCAATTTTACTAACACTTTGTATTTTTTTTGAAAGTGTTAATTTTCGTTTCCATACAAAAATCGTGTGTCCTACCTAAGACATCTCATAATTTGAGGTCATGAAAATGCAGAATTGTTTTTTGGAACCTGTAATCTTTTTGGCATTTCTAAATTAATGTTTTAATTTGCAATGATACAATTTAAATTATTTAAATTAAAAACAATGAAAATAAATACAAAACTTATTAAAATATCGTGTCTCATTTTTCAATCCCGAATGATACCTCACGTAAGTTACCTCAAATACTACGAAACTATCAGAATTTCCGGTTAACGACGATATTTTTTTAATAACGGCATCACCACCTTCAAGTTATGCAACTTGAGGAAAGAAATCGCCATTTTGTTTTCTGTGATAGTGCCCTTCAAGGTGATCGACGCTTTTGTCTCGGGAAGTTTTAATATTTTTCAGCGGGAATATGCAAGGTAAGAATGCAGATTTACTATATTATTTATTTTATGTGTGTTTATAGACAATTTCTATCAACAATCAAACTCTTCGGGGTCCTACTACTTCAAAACCCATGACGAAAATTGCTGTTTAGGTTATGTCTGCATGTGTTATTGATTCACGAATGATACGTGTGTTACCATATGTGTTACGTAACATTCGTGATCGATTGTTAAGAGTAGTGTACACTGCAAAATCCAACATTAAAAGGTTAGACAATCGTCTTTATTGTGCGAAATGTGATTTTTAAGCATTTTTAAAAATTCAAAAAGACTCAATAGGAAAAAAAATCGTGTATAAGCCAATTATTGAACAGTTTTTATTTATTTATTTTTGATGATCAGATACTTATTTTATTTTTTACATATGGATATATGAAGAGGAGTAATAAAGTTAGTTTAAATAAATTATATATGAAAATAACATAAGTACGGCACATATTCTTAAAAATGAAACCTACTTTGGTAATTGCTGATTTTCTAACTAAGTGGCTAAAATCGGCTTGTACAAGTTATTATATCTCTTGACTTTGTTTCTCCATTTGTAAAGTAAATATATAAGCGTTCGTTGTAAATTCCCCAAATACCGGTGCTAAATACTTATTGTAATTTTATATTAAAATTATTTATTATGCGATTTACATTTCAATACAATATTTTTTATTGCATATAAAACACATGATACAGATTACAGGGAATAAAACAATTTTTTTTTATTTTTTATTTTATTTTATTTATTTGGGAAACATACAGCACAAAATAATACATTAAGGCAAACAAACACAGTTAACTCATAAGCCAAAACAGTTTCCACTTAGAGCTATTACAAAATTCTTTGCTCCGAACAATGATAAAAGTAATTAGAATAAAAAAAAAGATTAATTAACAGGCATTGATAAATAGTTATACATGCATGATTAAATATAGAATTTGGAATATGGAAATTAGTATGAAACTACAAGTCTAAAATTTAAAACAAACAACCAAAAAATTGCAACATAAATTTACCGTTCATTATCATTAATTAAATTCTAACGTTAAAAATAGAGTTTTAAAGAAGATTATAAGATTCAAGATTAGAAAACATCAATTTATTTTTATAATTAAACAAATTAATATTGATTAAACAAATTAATTTAAGTAAAAAGTGCCCTTTAGTGCTTGGTCCCCTTAGCAATCTCATTTCATTGTTCTTATGAATAACGACAGATATATTTATACATGATCGACCACAGACGCTTATTTAAAAAAAAATTGGCAAACCGTTTAAAAAATATATTTTATTTGTCTATTTAGATGGCATTATCTGCGGCGGAAAAACAGAAGCGGTACCGAGAGCGGATGCGAGCAAACAACCCAGAAATTTTTGGTCATATGAATACTTAATATTTTAATAAAATAAACGGTTCATTATGATTACATATTGTTTTATTACATTTGCATTGTATTAACTTATGCCTACTTCTCATTTATTTTTACAATAAAAAACCTGGTATTTTTTAGGATTTTTCTTAACCATGTGTACTAAGCCTAAGAGAGTTCACTAGTGTTACCTACTTCACGTATGTTACCGTGTGTTACAAATTCACGACTGTTACTGTACAATTTTTCGCGGCCGTACTCAAGAAACGAAGTAATATTTTTTCAGAAAATAGCGATGCTGATTATATGAATTGTTTGTGTTGTTTCGCCATTGAATATGCGAAAATTATTATATCCCAAGTGAAAAATTTTGAGAGTTTTGGATAAAAATTGTAAATACCATACAAAAATGTAATTAAAACCCGTATGCTCACCGTTTCGCCGCCTGCGCACACCGTACCGGCAACGTTGCGTGCCATGCACGTAGCGTGTCGGTCGGGACCGACAAAATATTCTCGCCGACAATCCTTGCCGGTCCGTGCATGGCACGCAACGGTGTTGGTCGGCGCCGGAACGTCCTAGTGGGCATAGTCTCATACTTTTCCATACAAAGAATATTTTTTTGTCTGATACGTTCATGCTACGGTCATGGTATGGTACGGTCTAGTGGGCAGAGACCTTAATGGCGTTCTTTACATTCATTGATTATTTACAAAATTAAAAAAGATGGAAAAAATTTAAAATAATACCTCTCGTAAAATTGTTTTTTTTTTTTATTCTGATTTATTAAGTCCAAATATTTTATACTCAAAGAAACTAGGTACTTTAGTACTACTATTGAATAGTGAAGGTTTTGTCTCTAAACCTTTTCCCCCGGATGAACGGGATAATCTCGAAAAACTGTCTAACTGGACGAGAACATATCGACACTGGAAATTTCAAATGTCGTAAGGGACATTTTGTCGTAAGTACACTTTGAATTGCATAGAACTCAGAAAAAAAATCTCGATCGATCTGTATAATTAACTTTTTGATATCGCTTCAAATAAACAAGTTATGAAGTGAATTCATTTTGTCGTAACTTCATATTACTTTAAAAAAAATGTTGTATGGGTCAAATTTTTAATTTGAAGGAATAACGTGTCCATTTTCAACGTAGTATATCCTTCTTATTCATAAATCCCTATGTGGTTAGTTACTACAGCAAAAGAAGGTGCCTTTACGACATTCTATCTGATGAAATAAATACGAAACTGTGAATTCACAATGGCGTAAGGGACAAATATTTTAGGCTTTTGTGCGTTACAACACAATTTCGCAGATAGTATGGCTCTATTCTCTTAATAAACTGTGTCGTATGTACATATAAATCAAAATAATTTTAAAGTTTGATGTCGTAACTCACCTTTTAATTTTATAAAGTATACGTTACTACATTAAATACGGTACATGAATGAGAGTTACGCCTCAAAAAAGATGATATTAAAAATCTTGAAAGATTTTTTGTGTACGTTATAACATTTTGTTTAGTTTCTTATAGCACTTGCAACAGTGCCGGCGCGACTTGACCCAGGGCGTCTCAGGAAGAGGGGTGAGGGCAGAGCAGTATTTTTACTACCACATAGATACTGCATCGACCAGCGACTCACGCACATTTCCACTTCCACCCTTGGAGCATAATACATCGCTCTAACCGTCCAGAGGGACGGCCAACGGCCAATCAAGGCAAGCCGAGTCCTACAGTTCATCTTGGATTCTACTCTGACCGACGAAAACATGCCTGAGACGATGTCGCTATTGCCGAACAGCTCGCCACAAGCTGTCCCAATCTTATTATTAACTCCCTGGGAATCGTGGGCTTATTTATAATTAGCTGTCTTTTGCCAATTCGAAAAATTTACTCTGTAGTACACGTGAACCGTGAACCAGTCTCAGCAGGCTATTGAAAAGTGTAATGAGCTATGATCATTGCATGTGTCAGAGATAGGGCTATAGTAGTAAGGTCCGGACATCTGCCATATTATCATCTTTATTATTGTTGTTGTAGACTAATTGATAGTTACAATCAATATGTTGCAACGTTGCAAAGTAGCTTGCTCTGATTTTTAGCAGAAGCTACATATTGCATCTTGTCTCTTACCCATGATTGTTATACATATGTTGATAGTTAGGATTCTCGATTCTTCATAGGCTTTGTTACTTTTGAGCTCAAGTAGCTCTTTATTGTTTTCTGTTATTGAACCCTTGGATAAGAGCTTACGAGTGAGAGTTACTTTGATGGACTTCAACTGTGCGATTGCTCTTATCTTATCATATCATATCTAGTTTGTTCAGCAGAGAATATGGCTCCGGTTTGGTGATTCCATAGAAAGGCTCTGGGCTGACAATGCGTGTGTTGCCGTTCTTTCCGGTAAACTCATCTGCTGTTTCGTTTCCAACAATATTGGAATATCCTAATACCCATCTAAGTGTAACTTCATTAAAGTCAAGGGCGTTTAATTTATTCTTCCAGCACTGGACTAGTGAGAGCATCGCAGCTTGACTGTTTGAGTTGATGTAGATAATAGATAATATTGGTTTTTAGGTTTCTGGCCAAATTGACTGCCACACATAATGTAATATTTATGCGCGGAAATCATCATATCATAATATTGACTTCTGTCTAGAAAATGAAGGCCATTTTGCTGATGCTGACGCAAACTCTGACCTTAGGCCTCTCACCTACTTGTACCTATGGTGCCATTTTCGACAATTATTCTGGTCGTTGGTCCAATTGTATCTTGAGGGTATTTCGACTGTCTGGTGAAGCCACATTCGATGTGCTTGTTTTATTCCCGAAAGCCCAGGCTTTCAAGTTGGTTTTTGCAGGCTGTTCAAACACTGAGAACACCCTGTCGTTGTGTGAAATTCATACTCAGTTATATTGAGGGTTGGGGTAGCTATTCTGTAAGAGAGCACTCTTCGGACCCATATAGTCGTGGTTTCATCCCTTTGATTTAATTTCATTAAGTATGGTTTCTGTGAGTTTATTATCGAAAGCACCTTCGACATCAAGGAATACACACCGACCTGTTTGCTTATTCTCTAGACTTAACCGCCGCTTTGGTAACCTGTATCGTGTGCTTAGCTTATTTTTATTTTGTTTCTTTCTGTTATTTTCTTACTGGTGCAGTAAAGAATTACTTACTAACTGACTTACTTTTATGGACCTTGTGACCAGGGCAATTGGGGTAGTTTTTGGTAAACATGTTGATTTAGAGTTAGCGATCTTGCCACCAAGTAGTGGAAGAAATAGAGATGTTAGACTAATAGGTTTGAAGGACTTAGAACGAGTATTATCTATACTCGTTTTTCCTGCTTTTTGGTATAAAGCGTACCTTGACACTAGTCCATTTTCTCAGTATAAACCCCAATGCAATGCTTGCCCGAAATATTTTGCCGTGTGCGGAAGGAGGACGCCTTGATTTCGTTTTGATAATGTAGGAAACACTTCATAATTTTCAGTCGATTTGAATGGCTTGCACTAACTCAGCGCTCCTTAACCATTTTTTGGTCTACAAATGTAGGTTTTCAGTCAGTGGTTCGTTCCCTAAGGATTCGATAGTTCCTTTGACCGCACGTCTTAATAGCACGAGTATCATCAAAAAGGGTCATAGATCTTTGCGGAGGCAGTTAGATTACTTATCCAGAATCTTTCTTAATATATATGTTTTTGTTTCGGGCTCAGGTTGCTCTCAAAGCATTTTTTAGATATATGTTTTCTTCTTTTCACAACACTAAGCTGACTAAAATATATACATACCTAACATGTTTGGTTTAATTTCCTATAAATTGTAACAGGTTATCTAAAATATAATAAATTACACGTGAAATTTATCTCCGTCTATGAAAATAATACAATTGTAAGTACACAATTTTATATTTTCTTGCATTTTTACGCTACTTACTTCAATTAATCTGGAAACTAGAATGACTTTACAACAGAAAATAGTTGTAATGTAGCATGTTATTTGACAGTTACGACAAAGAGGTAGTGTTTTCGTTTTTGTCGTAACAGATTTCCATAAAAAACTAGATTTTTTTGTGGGCGTAAGGGACATCTGTCTAGTAAATTTCTGGCGTAAGGGACACTATCTCCGAAACTATTGAGTTTACAAGTATATACCTAATTGTCTAATGAAGATAAAGCTTTTTCGTAGTTATGTATATAAGAACCATCTAAGGGCTTGTCCATTAATCACGTCATACGATTTTGGCCTATTTTAGACCCCCCCATCCCCCATGGTGATGCATTGGTGATATTTTCAGGACCCCCCCCCCCCCCTAGCCAATATGACGTGTAATTTTTTACCAACTTACGTATTCCTTTTAATAACTCTTCAATTTACGTACTTTATTAAGCACACGTGATGGGAAAAAACTTTTTTGCAAACTACGAGGTAAATATCCGCGAAATTTTAAAACTCAGTTCAGGATTTGACATCTGGTTATGTTTTAAAAGAAGTAGGTATGCTGTTCATCAGAGAGTAATAAAAAATTACACGTGATTTGTCCGATGACCCCCCCTCCCCTATGGTGATACTTGGTGATTTTTTCTTGACCCCTCCCTCCCCCTATACAGTATGACGTGATTAATGGACAAGCCCTAATTCGGATGAATATTTAACAAGTTATGATTTTTTTTAATTTTGGTTTTTGTTTTTTGGCTCTCCTGAAAAGTGGACCTTTGTCCCTTACGACATTTGAAATTTCCAGTGTCGATATGCATCGGGGCTCGTACATGGTCGTGAACACACCTTTAAGCCCCTACCTTACAGTTGTCAAGATAAGTCTATATTGTCTATTCCCTGTAAACGCATTCGAGCATACACGCAGTGCGTTTTTGGATTTTAAGACACCTCGTGTATACAAGACGTAATGAAATACATGGGTGCCAAACTAATTTTAAATGTAATTTCTGAAGAATAGTAAACCATAGAGGAGCTTACTTTTTTAATTTTGACGTTTCTCGCCCGACCTAGACGATTAATGAAAATGTGTTTGACTAAGAAGAATTTCTCAAATTTACAATTTTATTTGAATATAAGTCTGTGGTCGTAGAAAAAGTATTGTATGCAACTTTGTTTAACTGAGTCGAAAAATGCTCGTGGCGTCTTTAATAACCAATGTTACCCACACCACTCACCTTTTTTGACCTCTCTTAAACAAGGGTTGCATAAAATACTAAAATCGTATCGGGCATTTCCAATCGCAAGTTGTAAAACTTTTAGAGGTACTAATATGTACTTGATCAAATTGTACTCGGAAAGTTTCTATCAAATTAACCGGTTTAAAACATAAAAAAACCGGTTCATTCCTTCGATGGTCAAGCTGCCAATTTGTTGTCAGGGTCAATTCACAAATTAACCGGATTTTTTAAAAATAAAGTTCTCAAACCATTCGCGTTCTTTATGCCATTTCGGACTTTCGGAGTAAAACCGCAACTAACCTCTATTCGAACCGGTTCCGTTCCTTGTCCCACCCAATTTCTGAAATGGTCTAACTCGACTGGCTATTAACATTTTCCCCCTCGTGTTTCAGAGTTGCGCCTAAGCCCGGGAGCGGGGCCCTCCGCCGACCCGCACCCGCCGCACCACCACCCCCCGCATCACCACCACATGGTAAGATCCTTTTTAGTACAGATGGTGTATTTTTTAGGTTCTAGTGCGAGAGGTGGCTCATTTTACGTCAAGTCCAAAACTTCGAAGGGCCACCTGTACTGAAAAACGTCGTACGAGACACGTGCAACAAGGAAATTAATAACTCGTGTCGATTTTTAAAACATCGCATCGTTTTTAATTTCATGTTTTTCGCACTTCGTGTGTGTCGTAATGTACTATTTTAACCAACTTCGAAAAAAAGGAGAAGGTTCTCAATTCGACTGTATGTTCTTTTATGTTTGTTACCTCTGAACTTCCGACTGGGTGAACCGATTTTGATGATTCTTTTTTTATTTCAAAGCTCATGCTCACCGGTTGGTCCCATTTTAATTTGGTCCAGTTCTAACAATGGCATCCATGAGAAAACCATATAAGTCATAAAGCATTAAGCATGTGCATGACAAATTGACGAATAACTCAATATCACGCCAACCGATTTAGATTTCTTTTTTTAACTGACTGCAAAACAAACCGCGATGATGGGATCTTGGAGAAATCTATCATCTGTGGTTTCCATCATTGGTTTCCTACCATAAAATCCTACTTTTTGAATGCAAATTCCTGTAAATGAATGAAAATTATCAAAAGCGCCATACATGTACCTATAACATTTAAAGAGATCCCTCGATTTTTCCAAGATCCCATCATCAGACCCTAATTTGGTGCCAACGGGACCATCTCGGGGTTATACACGTCTCTGGGATATCGGGTAAATCGGGTTACATACATACAATACAACAAAAAAAGTCTGTCTTATTGAGAACCTCCTCCTTTTTTTGAAGTCGGTCAAAAACGGGAAAAGTGCTATACTATCCTCAAACCAAATAGACGACTGGGATCGTAAGACAAATAAAACAATCAGCATCGTATTGTCTCTTTCGCACCCTCACGCCCTTATGTCACAAAGCCGCCGGCGTTTATTGCCTCAGTCGTCTGTTTGGTTTGAGGATAGTATAGAAAGAGACAGCGTACTTGCAAAGCTAGGAGACGTTTATGAATAAGGGGTGAAAAATATTCATAATATTCCACGTTACAGGATACAAATCCTCTGGAGGGCGCCGCGGAAGGCAGCGGGGCAGGGTCCTCCGACGGTGAACTGTCGTCCAAGCCTGGTGACAGCCCCAGTCGCAAGCGGAGACGGATCTCCAGGCACCGACCTTCAGGTATCAATAGCATCCTTATCTTGTCCACATTACAGGATACAAATCCTCTGGAGGGCAGCGGAGCAGGCTCCTCCGACGGCGAACTGTCCTCCAAGCCTGGTGACAGCCCCAGTCGCAAGCGGAGACGGATCTCCAGGCACCGACCTTCAGGTATCAATAGCATCCTTATCTTGTCCACATTACAGGATACAACTCCTCTGGAGGGCGCCGCGGAAGGCAGCGGAGCAGGGTCATCTGACAGCGAACTGTCATCCAAGCCTGGTGACAGCCCCAGTCGGAAGCGGAGACGGATCTCCAGGCACCGACCTTCAGGTATCAATAGCATCCTTTGCTTATTGGCGGATAACGGTGAACAAACCCCGGTGGTAGTGCCCATTGGAAGCGGAGACGAATTTCCCGGCATCGCCCTTCAGAAGACTATGACGTCTTATCTTTCTCATGACGTTAGTTCTGTCAGGTACATTTGCCAAGGTCGTACAAGTCCTGTGACACTGTGTGATCTGGGTGTGGACTGGGTATTTGTGTCCATGTTATAGTTGCTAGGGAGTTTGTCAAAAAGAGGGTTTTCTTTAACACGTTCGACGCCGTTGACACGCATATGTGACCGAAAAAACTGTACTCCTATGCCAGTGACACATACATGATCTTATGCCACTAGCATTAATCAAGTTCTCACTCCTATGCCAGTGGCATAGAAATACGAACGTTTTTGACACAGTGGTGTGTCGCCGGCATAGGAGTGGAGTACACTCTTTTCGGTCACACATGCGTGTCACTTACATAAGATTGCTATCAGCTAATTTCGATCAGCATAGTATTAACACTTAGTGAAACAGTACCGGAGGCGAACGTGTTAATAGGTAACGTCGGCAGGGAATGGCTTCTGGTATGCTTTTGTACGTTACGTTAAACAGCCCATGATTAGTCTGCTTTTGTGCAATAAAGTTTCAATAAAACGACCAGGACAAAATAAACGTCGCCTTCGTGGAATGTTAACTGGTCAAATTAAACTGCGGATGGCTGCCTTTAATTAACACTTTTAAATAATTTAATCCTCAATTAATTACTGTGAAACACCGGAAAAAGAGGCTACGTGTAAATTGCTACAAGCAGTCAATAACTAGAACAGGTGTATTACGTCGCAGTGTATTGTAAATTCGTATTTCCAAAGAAACGGTATCCTTTTTCTCGTTAATGTGATAATGTGGGATTTTTGAACTCATCTCACTTGAATCGTCGACTTGGTACCAACGGGTCCATTCTCGAACTTATACTCATTCAATAAAAAAAAATCGGTTCTTGATTCTTGAAGATATAAGATATGTTTGCCTCCCCGGAGGTGGCCGGAAACCGGTATTTTCACCATACAAATAGTAACGGTTATTTCCGTTCTCTGGTAGGTATATACATTCTAATGAAGTAATTTAAAAATACGATGTTGTAAATTACATAAAATATTAAGAAATAAGTAAAGAACACAAAACATTTTGAAATATTGGGCTATTTCGAGGATTTTCTAAAATACCGGTTCCGATCCCAGGTCGAATACCACCTCCGGGGTCAGCTTTCGCGGCTGATGCCTAGACAGGATCCGGCGTTAGTAAATTCGATATTTTTTCTTTGGTACATGACATCTAATATTCATAATTGTCATGTATGTTTCAGGCGAAAGCAACGTGTCGGTGCCCGCGCCGGCGGCGGAGCGCCGGACTCCGCGCCACCATTACCAGCCTCCGTGAGTATTCTCACATCTGTACACAGTACATCTGTACTAAAAATCGTCGTACGATACACGTGCGAAAATAAAATTCCTACTTGTGTCGATTTAAAACACTCCCTTCGCTCGTGTTTTAATTTATTGCCACTCGTTTCGAACTATTTTTTTTTGTAACTTGTGTCGTAATTTACTATTTCTCCTCAATCTTCCCGGTAAATTCCCTATTTTACAGTTAAATTCACCTAAGTTGCCACAAATAGAATTAATGAAATATATCATTATTTGTATGCGGCCCTGCTATACCAACCTGTATTTACTATCATTTTGACATCCACACATAGATACTTTCTGTCGCTTACACGAACCATTCGTGCCAGCTTTAGGAATATTCCCCATACAGTTTTGGAAAAGTTACCTGGAACGGCATATTAGTCTTTATAACACTAGCTTTCGTTTAGAAAATGCCTACTTTTTACATACTTACTTACTTACTAGATGGGCGCAGCGACCCAAAATGAGTCTTGGCCTCCGACACAAGAGCACGCCATTTCACTCGGTCTTGAGCAGTTTCATGCCAGTCGTCACCAGCACCCAGCTCGCGCAGGTCCGCCTCGACCGGATCTTTCCAACGATACTTGGGGCGGCCGACGGGACGACGGCCCGTCGGCCGACCCAAGTATGCTTTCTTGACGTTGCGATCCTCCTCCATTCTCTCAATATGGCCAAGCCAACGGAGACGGTGGGCTTTGGTCTCCCCAATAATGTTCGGTTCGGCCACCAGTTCTTGGATCTCGGCATTTTTCAGGATCCTCCAACTACCATTCGGTTTTTGCACCGGCCCCAGGATTTTCCTGAACACCTTACGCTCTGTTACCAAGAGGCTGTGCTCCTCCTTTAAACTTTTAACTTAATGAATAACTTTTTTAGCCGGCGGGTGCGTTACGTGAGCGGGGGCGGCGGCGGAGGGCTGTGGCGGGAGCGAGTGCTGGAGCCCCACCAGCATCAGCACCAGCATCATGCGCCGCTTCTGTTGGACATGAACCAGGTGTGTAGTCCTCCACGACTTCGAAGGTGACCCTAACAGTTGTGGTATTTAGTCGGCGGGGGTGGCGGCGGAGGGCTGTGGCGGGAGCGAGTGCTGGAGCCCCACCAGCATCAGCACCAGCATCATGCGCCGCTTCTGTTGGACATGAACCAGGTATGTAGTCCTCCACGACTTCGAAGGCGACCCTAACAGTCGTGGTTCTAGTCGGAGGGCTGTGGCGGGAGCGAGTGCTGGAGCCCCACCAGCATCAGCACCAGCATCATGCACCGCTTCTGTTGGACATGAACCAGGTATGTAGTCCTCCACGACTTCGAAGGCGACCCTAACAGTTGTGGTATTTAGTCGGCGGGGGAGGGCTGTGGCGGGAGCGAGTGCTGGAGCCCCACCAGCATCAGCACCAGCATCATGCGCCGCTTCTGTTGGACATGAACCAGGTATGTAGTCCTCCACTTCGAAGGCGACCCTAACAGTTGTGGTATTTAGTCGGCGGGGGTGGCGGCGGAGGGCTGTGGCGGGAGCGAGTGCTGGAGCCCCACCAGCATCAGCACCAGCATCATGCGCCGCTTCTGTTGGACATGAACCAGGTATGTAGTCCTCCACTTCGAAGGCGACCCTAACAGTTGTGGTATTTAGTCGGCGGGGGTGGCGGCGGAGGGCTGTGGCGGGAGCGAGTGCTGGAGCCCCACCAGCATCAGCACCAGCATCATGCGCCGCTTCTGTTGGACATGAACCAGGTATGTAGTCCTCCACTTCGAAGGCGACCCTAACAGTTGTGGTATTTAGTCGGCGGGGGTGGCGGCGGAGGGCTGTGGCGGGAGCGAGTGCTGGAGCCCCACCAGCATCAGCACCAGCATCATGCGCCGCTTCTGTTGGACATGAACCAGGTGTGTAGTCCTCCACGACTACGAAGGCGACCCTAACAAGCTCAGCTGTAATTCCGTCCTCCCCAGGCGCTTTGTTATTTTTGAGCTGTTCAAGAGCCATTCTAATCTCGCACAGGCTGATGTCCGGGATGTTAGTCGCAGGAGTCCGCTGGATGCGGGTGGCGCAGGACCGGTCATTGTGGCAATCTTTGGGGGAAGCCTATGTTCAGCAGTGGACGTCTTTCGGCTGTTATGATGATGATGATGATGACTCTAACAATTCGTGGATTTTTCCTTTTGTGAGCTCGGCTGGCCAGATGCTCTAAATTTTTTTAATCAGGTAATGCTGATTTGAAGGGGGGATGTTTAGGAGACATGTGAACTGGGATGTGGGATTCCATTAGTATGTCATCTTGGAGAATGGTCTAGGTTCTGTGCAAGGCTCGGAACCGGTTTTTTTCGAGAACCTCGAGTACTCAAAATGTTATGAAATTACCAACGTCGTATTTTTTAATTACTCCATTAACAAAGAATTGATATAGGTACCGAAGAACAGAGAAGAACGAAATTCGAACCGTTCTTTTGTATGGAGTAAAAACCGGTATCCGAGCCCTGGTTCTGTGGATTAAAAAGACTGATACCTCGGGATGTGATTAGCAAGTACTGGGAAAATCCCAATAGCACTATGTGCAGATGTTGCTCATGAACCAGGCGATGTCATGGCGGTATATGTTAAATTGAGATTTTAATTTTGTAGAATCAGACTAAACATAAGGGTCAATCACTTTTTTTATGTTGTTATTCTGTCACATCACCCAGGGGACAACAGTGGGATAGTTTGTTAGAAAAAAGTATCCTGCAGGCTCTACTATCATAATTAGTGTGTGACCCACATTGGAAGGGTCCCATCACTATCATTAAAAGTTTTGTCAGTTTTAATGCTATTAAACTGTGAATTTAAGGGTGACCCATTAGAACGTAACCATGGCATGACTAACATAAATAAAGTGATTGACCCATAAAATACGCTTCTATTTGTTTACGAATGAAGGGGTATTTGTCATGTTCATAGTATAAGTGGACGTTTCAGATGTCCCTCCGCGGCGCTCGGCTGAGCGCCCTCGGCGGCGGCGTGGGCTGGGCGCCGCCTCCCCCACCGCACCACCCGCACCCGCCCCACCCGCCCCACCCGCACCACGTGCACCACCAGCATCAGCACCACCACCGCGATCGACCGCAGGTATGTGCTGTGTGAGCTGCAGGGGCGAGGGGAGACGCAGCCATTATTGCTCTTCATGGACCTCGATTAAAGACCCCTTAATGTAAGTTTTTAGTATGAGAGTTTTTGATGGACACTTTATTAGAGCATTTTGTCGGTATACAGCGTGTTTTTCTTCATATGCTATAACTTTAAGGGAAGCTTACTTAGGTCAAATATAATTAATTTCTCTAAGAAACTAGTGTTTTAACTCTCACCGTTATTGAGTTATTAAAAAAATAAGTTTAATCACTGAACATGTGTATTGCAACCTTTATTACATTCTAATGTTACTTATTTTGACATGTGCCGTCAGTCACCTGAGATTAACTTTTATTTTTTTCTTAAGGTTCTCTCACACTTACCATTTCATTTATTATGTATGAAAACAAAAAAATATATTTTTTATCGAATTTTCCAAAAGCCAATATACCAGACAAATTCTATTAATGGCCCAAGTAACCTGTCTAATTTATTGCAAATCGAAACGAACACCCTGTATAATCACGACAAAATGCAAAAACTAATGTATTAATAACTTGAACAAAATAAAAATTGTGATATTTACGACAGATCGGAACCACGAAATAGGAATTTTATAACCGTAACATTAGTCTTTACGAAATCAAAACATGGCTACGTCTCCACCCTAACAACTGAGGGGTATTCTAATAAGTAAACGTTGGGATTAACCTTCGGCATACGTTGTGGGGTATAACAGACCCCAAATGTATGGAAACGTCATATAGACATTATCTGGTATGCGGAGGGTTAAACTAGTAGGGATTCTCGGAAACGGTTTAAATTCAATTTAATTATGAACAATTATTGCCTTGAATTAGATTTTGGATAAATAGATTTCATTTACAGGATTAAAAAACGATATAATTTTAAATAAAACCATTCCTATAAGGCAATAATTGTCTAAATAATATAAAATGTCGACTGAAATATATAATATTCATTTTCTGAAGACTATTGTATTATCAAAACAGTTAAATTACATCAAATTGTATAATCGTGTATTAATAACATTCTCAACAGCAGCCTATCGAAGGAGACACAAACACACATACATTTAAATTCTTTAAAGTATTAGAATTGTAGGCAGTTATAGTACGAGGTCCACCGTATAACAATTTACTATTCATATTACATCGGTAATTTGATTGTGAATTTTTATACATTGGAGCTTTTTTAAGGTACTCCTTAATGACACGTCATACAAATAAGGTTATAAAGAGTGACAGTTACGAAAACATCATGTAACATTCGCTGCACATTGAAGCTATAAAAGTGCTTCAAAATTAGAGAATGCGAAACCGGTTATTTGATCTGGATATTACCGGTTATTTCATGTAAACCGTAACCGGTTTTGCATTTCCTATTCAAAATTCACTTCCGTCAGCACTGACAGAATTTTTTCTTGTTCGGTTACGAGTGGAATAGGGTAGCAAAAATCCGAATCATATTCTGTTTAAGTACTCCTGATCGTTATTTTTCAGGCGAAAATATATATCTGTCTACTTTTCTAATATCAATACGAACACACAACTCGCCGAGACGTTCTACAATCTACAACAAACACGTTTTTTTATTTTGCGATTCGCATTTGTTCTACAAGACTGACGCAGCAAGTTTGTACTCCAACGGGCATATCCATGTAACTGTAATGAAAGTGATCTTTTCATCGTGTATTACTTATGACGCAGTGTAGGTTTAAATTGTAATGTACTTATCTAAACACTACTCTAATGACTAGATATAAAAACTGTTGAATTTTCACTAACAAGTTGAAAAGCGGTTATAATTTATATGAACTAACCGGTTATTACCGGTTATTCTCATATAAAATAACCGGTTTTGTTTTCGGTAATTTGTACAATTCATAAAGAAACGCGAGAATATGGTCACTTATATTACGCTCATGGAATTGCCCCAACGATCGTGTAGCGTTGTAGTCGCGTTTGACAAATGGTGGACTTGTGTTAGGCGACCTGTGTCGATCTGGGCATAGCATATAGATGTGTTATATAAGATATATTGTTATATGTTAAGTTACATAGGTTAAGTTTGTCTAGTGGCGGGATCAGTTGTCGAAAGTGATGTGTGTTTATTAGATATTCTAGCGGCTTTTGAACAGTAAGTTTATATATTTTTAGATTACTACTATACTACGTCATGATACTAAAATACAAATATTATACAAATACAAAATAATACTTACATACGTTATTTCATTAAAAAAATGGTTGAATGTTACGTAATAGAATTTCTAGCATGTTTCTTAATTTATTACGCAGGTGTAGGCAATATTAAAGTGAACTTTTATTGTAATAAAAAACTTACGATTACGTAACTTTGCAATTTAATGATAATGACCCAGAAGAGGGGAAATGTCTTGAACGGTGATAACATGGCAAATGCAAAAAAATGTTTGTAAAAAAAAACTCGCAATTAGTGATTTTGCCAAGGAATGACCCAGAAGATGGGAATGTATAGCGGTGTGAAAAGCCGTCTCGAATAACAACCTAAAGGTGGTAACTCAGCAAAACTCTTTTTAAAAATAACTCGCAAGGATAACTTTGCCATGAAACGCCCCAATAGTGCGTTAAACTGTATCAAAAGCCGGCTAGAGAAACCTTGGCAACTCGACAAGTGTTCCCTAACTCGTCGCTCAGGTGGCGGGCGTGGGCGTGGCCGGCGAACTGTGGGGTGCCGCCGTGCTGCCCTCCATCCCGCTCCGATACCAGGTAACTGGTGGTGGTCGACTGTGTCCGTCTCTCTCACATAAGGCTTCTTTCGGTGTCGAATGGCGTGCATTTTGGAGCTTTAATACGATTTTTTATAAATGTAATAGACAAAATACGATTTAAATCAGAAAATGAATGCTACCCAGTATATGTCATAGTAGGGGGTGCATTGATGATGATTTTTAGAGCGACAAAAGAAACTAAGTTATTCCTGAAACTAACTACTGACAACGGTTCAGGCAAGGTTAAATGTGACATGCAAAAATAATAATTAATTAGAGCTTTTTCATTTGGTTTGGGGCAAAAAATATCAGTATAAGTAACAAAGAGTTTTGTTATATAGAATTGTACGACAGTGCACACTAGATAACTAAATGTAAGATAAGTTTTACAACAACTTAACAAAACATTTTAAAATAGTTGCAGAAAACATTGTACACATATTGCAACTAAATGTCACTTTAACGTTAACATAAAAAGTAAATAACGTCCCATTATAACATTTATTATTTATATGTATTACGAATTTCAAATAAATGCACGCCATATAAAGAACACCGAGTCGTTTTAACGTTTTTAAATTCAAAATTTAAAGAATTAAAGCGAACACGAGCCGTAGTGTGAAGTATATGACGTTGACTTAAATAAAAAGCAAATTGATATAGCGGGGTGTTAAATTGCGAGTAGGATATGCTAAACCGGTTAATTAATATTGACATAACCGGTTATAACCGGTTCTTCCATACGAACCGGTTTTGCATTTCCTAATTGGAAGCTTTTTAGTGTGTCTCGAGAGCTTATGAAAATAGCTTTTTGCAAATGCGATCGAGCTAGAAAGCACACATAATATTTTACACAAAATTGAGAGATATTTTGATTTTAAATACGTTCGACTGCTAAAATAATATTTTTTTTCTAGATAAATATTTATTATTTTAATACACATTTTACCTATCTTACTTCACGCCTCGAAATAACTAAAAACACTCGCAATTTTCGCCTAACTATATTAATGTGTATAATTCTGCTTTTAATACTGATCTATCTTATCTTAAGGTGCTATTTTAACATCGATGCAGTGCGCAGTCGATGTTGTAGTAACACCTTCAAGGTTCGTTCAGACGAGTGCGTTTTGAGAGCGACTAGCTTACATCCCGCTCTGAAAACGCTCGTTTTGACCGAGTTTGATGAGTCAGTACTGAAAGCAGACTATAATAAGGATTCGGTTGAATGCGCATTGTGAATTTGTAAAACGCTAGGCATATTCCATGGACATGTATCTAAATATCGCTTCTATTTTGTCTAACCGTTTAGCTCTTATTTATTTATTGAATAATTAAACCAGACATAACCTTTCAGCTAAACCCAAGCTTTTTATGTGGTAGACAGAGACACAAACAATGCCACTCATAAACTAAAAACAATAGTCGAAATCTTTAACAAAATAAATTAAATCTGTAAGAATTTTACGGATAATCGAACAGTAATCGGGTAATGATGGTCTTATGATTTTATAAACTGGCAATCGAATATTAATCTAAATATGAATAAGAAATATTGAGTGCGAATGCGATACTTAGATACATGGCCGTGGCTTCGCTAGTCCATTGTGCTCTAGGTGGGAGTGCCCTGTTTTTACATATAACCTGCTTGGTACAACATGCAACTAGCTTGATATATATTTAGTTATAGCTCTAGTTATCTCAGTTATCCTGTCTTCTGTCACTGCTTATACTATTGTCAAATCCGAGACTGGATGTTTGAAAAACATTATTATTTACTAGGTATATTCATACATTATGAATTAATATGGAGTGCTCAAGTCATATATGCCAATTCGACTTAATAATTATTTTTTATGGGAGAAATGTTAAACGGTTTTATTTGTATAAAAGTTTAGGTAATTACCGGTCTTCAATGCTATTCAAAATCTGTTTACATTTACGATACTTATGCGTTGGGAGGGAGATTGATTGATAAAATATTTTAATTCGCTTTAACACTTATATATTATGAGATTGCTTATAAATAATGAGTTCTCACAAACCTCGTTTCGAATATATTATTAAAACATTTTTAGTTATATATGACTTGCACACTATGATTGGACTACTCTCTGCTATTAATTAAGCTTGGAGTGAATTATAATGTTTTTTAGTATTATATGTTCTGTCTTGTATTGATAGCGTATCTTTAATGCTCTATTAGATTGTATTTATATCTAGATTATAGGATCATTTTAACACATGTAATATGGTGATGTATAATTTTGTCATTATATCCCACATGGTTAGTGATTGTCATAAAATGTTTATTTATATTGCGCTTCGTTTGTATCGTCCTTAAATTATAATTATAAGTATTAAATAAATAATGTTATGTTATGATACTTTAACACCACGCTTAAGAATTTAAACGCACATTATAACATGTTTTTACGTTTTAAGTTATCCCATTTTAGGCTGTAAAAACCAGGCAATTTCCCACTGTTATGTGCGTGGACTTAGCCCCTTATGTATGTATACATTATTCAGTATTCAACTCCATATTTATATTGGCTACTTGAGCATGACATAAAATTTTATCATAAAAGTCTTTTTCCTTTAAATACCAAATCGGACATAGCGTTAATGTACTTATGAAAATTTATTCCTTTTTATGCGCTACCTTACTTCGATTTTTTACTTCAATTAACAATATTGAATTTTATTTTTGAAGATAACTGAATAAGTCTTTTGAAAAATAAGTATGTAAAAATGATAAGGACAAAACAATGCTATAATAGGAAAATATTAATTGTTACATATTTCCTACTCAATATTTTTTCTCAAAAGCACATATCGCGTATCTTCTTTCTAATAAAAAAGCTATTATGTTTTAATTAGATTTTACTCGATTCTATACATTATTTATAACCCAATTAATCTGTGTTAGAAATTGCACCAAATGTGGTTCTTTATATGCGGCTGATATAAATGTATGGAGTTTTATACGGATTTGGGCATCATTCCGCGCTTGATGGCAAGCTGTAGACGCTTTCTTTTTATCATCAAAGCACCTCACTCAAAAAATTACGTTGAATAACCAGTTATTTAGACTTGAGTCCCAAATTTCAAATGAACATTGAACTTAAAAGATAATATATGGGACCTCATATAGCTCATAATAAGCCCCTTTTCCGACGAGTGTTAAAACTATTTACAACTAACAAACGAATCTCTACGAAGGAATAAACCGGTAAATATAGTTTTTGTTGGAATTAAACTCACACGAACTTTTTGAAAATGTTAACCGGTTTATATACCTACGGTGTCATGAACCAAACCGATATGTAATTCTGTAGCAGTTTCACTTTGGAAACAACCGGTATTCGAGCCTGTCGATAAGTCAATTGATGATAAAAAGAGGTCGCCTGCTGCTGCGGTCAATATCGGAGTGCCGCTTAAAGTAGCTTCTCGGGCGATGTACGCCGAGACCACGTCGCCACCGCTTGTGTGGTGATAACCGCTTCTAACACGCATGGAAGCATGCAGCGATGCGCGGGCGTTTTGACTCCTTTCTCTATATATTTCCCCGTCCATACATTGATGCCTTAATCTCTGCAACATAACTATACAGTGTTACGATCTTTATTTACCCGTTTTTGGAAAGATACCAGTCTGCTTATGACGGCCTGGTTTTTATTGTTGTCGTCGACGTCACTTTCCATCTAATAATGGAATACATAAGTTACTGATAGCACGGTAAAAGTAGAGCAACATAAGCCTACAATAATGTAAAAAAATGGTAAAATGAGTTGCGTTGAGATTTATTTGCTAAATGGGAGAATAATCCCGTATTTGAGTTGTTAAGGCGTGTAAAATGCAAATACCGTAATACAGACATGTAAGATAAAGTCATAGACAATTTTATTATATTTCACGTGTTGCTAGAATACGCCCCGCGCACCGCTGGTAGGAGTCGCAATAGTGATTAACACCTCCCGCAGCGTAGCCGCTGCCACCGCTGTTTGCTCACCTAGACTGAAGAACCTGTCGTAGTTAAAATGTTTAAGATACTATTTCCAGGATTACTGTTCATAGATAGCTGGGGTACTAAATGAAAGAGTAGAATTTTCATGCAACATCTTCATCTTGCATTATAATATCTGTTTTTTAAGTTGTGATAAAATCGTATTAAGACGAATTGTGTGTTAAAACAACACGTAAAAAACTATATCTTTATATAAAAATATAGCAATAAACATTTTGAAACGAAAACGAATTGTAAATCCTCACTGTCGTGTTGAAATGCTTAAATTCCATGGCAAGATGTTAACATCTTACGCCCAAGAATACCGCAGTGAGCTCATTAAAAAAGGTCATATTTGCAGTCAAACTTGGAATGGTATCTTCGCAATATGTGTTCACTTGTTCAGTCTAGGTTTGCGTTTAAGTATTGTAAGGTTTTCTTGTATATGCCCTTGATCCTTGTGTTTTGCTTAGGGTGGGCTGGGCCCTTTATGCGCCTTTTAAAGTGTTGATTATTACCAATATTGACGATGTTTGTGAAGTACTTTTCTGACGTCGTATATTTTAATTTTCAACGTATCATATATTTTTTTATATCGATACTTAGTTGCATACAGTTATATTTGTTGTTTATGCAGATGGCGTTTCCAAACGTTATGATAAACAATCAACATAACTGTGTACAATGTTACGTCGATTTACTAAATGACCTTTTGTCTTTATGAACAAAATATTTTAAGATTAAGTACTTTTAAAGGCGCATGCTATTTATATGTTCTATTTTAAGATCTCTTGTAAAAACGTGCCAATGTAGATTTAAAAATGTTTTTTCTTGATGCTTAAAACTATGATGGCACTAAATAATACTACTTTGTTATAACCAGCGTGCTATGAATGTGACCACTCTAGCTATCACTGCACATGTACTAGTATTACTGACAGTATTCTCTATAAAACAATTTGTTAAATGAAGCATTCCAAATTAATATATTAATTATTTTGTACTTAAAAATCTGGTATTTTATGTAATGCATTTTTCTATTTATTAATGTTCAAAAGAGGCACCTCTTTTACTTCCATTAAACAATAATAAAAGCTATGCGTGCTAATAATGAATGCTACCATTCCATTATTGCTTTCTTTCCAAAAGTAGTTTAATATTTCTCCACATAGAAAATGCTTTCAGTTTTACCGGTACAGTCCATCAGTCAGACATATTGTAGCCTCCAAAGCTCAAAACTACCTGAACATGCAACACCGAGGCGTTCTCTGATATTTCGGTGCCATTGTCGTAAAGGCTCGTTCACAGCACGCTCACTCCAGTACGATATGCATGCCCAGATTCTGAGAGGCTTAGTTAACCTGCCTGCGCGCGGACCGCACTGCCGAACCCCGAGTGTGAGGGTGTCGCGGGGTTGATAACCTATTGAAAACCGGTTAAAAATGGTATGGGAACTAACCGGTAAATCATTTATTTACCGATAATTCTCATGCTATAGTTTTACCGGTTCTATTTTCTCGCAACTAGCGAATGCAAACCGGTTTTGTAATGTGTAGAGAAACCGGTTTTTAATCAAAATCTCGTGCAAATGAAACCGGTTTGCATTGTCTAATTACAACTACGAGCGTTTCGAGATTTGTTCAAAATCTCTATTGCCCTGTAAGTTATTGTTTTAAATACCCCCGCGACATCTTGTAAGCCTGTTTTCATTAGACGTAAGGCTGATGGTGTTCTAGCACTCTAGTCTAGGAGCCAATAACACGAGCTTCATGTAAGGGTTGTTTGTTCCCTTTACTAATCCAGGACCAACACAACGTTCACGATTCATCACCTCGCAAGTTAGAGTTTGGTAATTCGGCAGTGCCCGCGCGGTGCGTTTGGTGCCTGCTATTTGACCCAGCAGTGTATGCTGCCACTGTAAAACATAGTCCATTCTGGCCTTAGGCCAAAAACACGTACCAGAGTTCTTGAGTGTTTTAATTTCGTAATACGGAACTATCATAGTGATAAGAATATCCTATAGTGTATTCTTTAACATCATGTATTATGTAGGTACTCAAAATGACTGATTTCACGACACGACTTTCAAAACAACCAATATCTCGCATTACGATCATGCCAATTTGATTTTCATAAACTTTCAAATTTAATTGGTTTAGTAGAAATGATGAAAGTTTTAATATTTTTATGCTACAGGTCATGTATAAGGAATGGTGGTTCTACCATTCCTATAGCTTAAGAGTAGGTTTCATAATTCGAATAAATCACGTATACATTCGGTCAGCATACAGTTTTACAGTGGTAAGCAGGTCAGGTCCAGAGGCGCACTGTCTTGTTAGGCCGCTTGGCTCTGTGGGTGTGAGGTCCCCACGCAACGCAAAACATGCATTGACATTCGCAAGAAATCTTAATAAGTAGTTTCTCTCAGATCTGGAATTTCTTCATTTCGTCCCAGTGTAGTAAAATAAAAGAAGATTCTAGCATCATTTTCTACCTTGTCACTGACAATAATACTTGTATCAGATTCTATACGGCTGTATTGACTGCTAGTGCCACAAGTTCGAAATGACAAAAAAATTCAACTGTACCATTTACAAAATTGCCACCTCAACTACGTCGTTAGGTATTTTCAAAGGTTGTATGATAGAGGAAACTAATATTTTCAATCATGAAATGAGGAAATCAAAAAATCCAGATGACGGGATTCGAGACAGATTTTGTAAATACTCATCATCGAACATTAATCTAACTAATGCTAAATCTAACCGGGTATCATCAGGGATTAGGAACAAACCCATATGCCCGCGATATTTGCGTTGCGTGGGGCTGACGGGCGTCGCTAGCCTTAGAGGGTAGGCTGCGTAGTGTGTGCATCACGAGTCTTGTCTCCCACATAGCACAGCTTGACTAGGCCGCGGCGGCTGTGTGCGGCTGTTCGGCCAGATTACTACTCTGTCATTATTTGAGTGTTAAAGATATCCGTACAAGGTTTAACTAACTAACCCGGGGTTAAGTGGTTACCCCCGGGTCAGCGGCCAGGCTTGGATGGCGAAAGTGGTGCAAAATTGTATAATGTTTTTATAGCTTGTATTAACAGCCATATTATTATAATGCAAAAAGTGATTTTAATACGCCAGAAAGCATTCGTGTTCGTCACGACTAAAATGCTATATTATGGTATTGGTAAAATAACCCGCTTTTACAGACACGTCTCCTAACTGAGCAAGCCGGAAAGTATTGTTTACCTTTTTCGGTTTTACTAATATGTCTATAAGACCGAAAGGAACAACAAATAATGGGCTTGCAAAATTAGGAGACGTTTATGAATAAAGGGGTGAGTGTATAAATATAATAAAACAGGTTTAACTTTAAATTTAATAGCGATTAATTTGCCAATGTTTTATAAGATATAAAGGAGCATTTTTGGAAATTAATAATATTATACCGAGTATTAGGCATATGATTTCAGAATAATCTTTTTTCCTGAAGGGAAAGAGTAGTGAATCAGGGTTTGATCTTACTGACAGGCTCCTATATATACACAGATAACACTCAACCAATAACAGAGTATTAACACGTCCTGAACGGTGCCAGCAGTTCGCCGCTATCAGTTGTCGATGTTATTTCATCTCACACTTCTGAACGACTCTTTATTGTTTCAATAAATACACATTTGTTTTATTCAACGCCCGTGCCCTAACGCCATTGCACGATTTTGTGGCTTTCGAAAATCGTGTAAAGGTTTTAAAGTTTCGTACACACGTTTTGTAAAACGCAATTTTAATTAATTCTACTGGAAAGATATAAAATAATAGATGTCTTGTTTTTATTACTAATGGATTAGTCATATATATTTTTCGGTTCTCGTAATATCACAATAAATATTTTTCGGTTTTCGTCCTAACAGTTTAACTCTTCAGATTAGTTGATTTAAATCGAAACACATACATACATATTCGAAAGAATTCTTGAAGCTAAACGACGGTCAAGTGGCTAACGCCACTATTTGAAAATGACTCAAGAAATTCGATGTAACTGGTCACTGGTACAGAACAGAATGTCTCAAGGCATTAAGTCCGCCATTTGTAATTTTTTTTTAAATTATGCAATAAAGTTTAAATAAATAAACCCTGTTTTATTAATATCTAAGTCCGTAATTGTACAACAGGTCAAAAAAAATGTGTTTGTACTTTTTACTAAATTCATATACAACAAGTATTGCGTTTTACAATTCGTATGTGCGGAGCAGGGCGCGGTTACAGCATGCACCACAGCTCATACTGTTTGGTTCTGTACATACTACGTACGTCGTAGCGCTGCGATGAGACATGTTTATAGATGCCGGGCGCTTTACTGTGCGATTCAATGTAAGGATCCGAGCTAGGGAATGCGGAACCGGTTATTTCTGAACAGAATTAACCGGTTAGAACTACATGAAGATCTAAACCGGTTATTTCATAGGACTCGTAACCGGTTTTCATTTTGTAATCAATGGGGAAAACGTTATATTTCAACACTCGGTAATAGATTGCAACTGCAGTAGTGCATTTTATGTTTGACAGTAAATAATTAAAGGATGTGGGTAGTCGGGAAAAAGCCGCGGGTTACTGTCACACACAAGATGTGCTAGGCCGATGGAGTTAGTACAGTTCAGCAAAAAAGTAGAAAATATAAAATTCCAATACTGTTTTCTCTTCCTTTCAAGATTTATTAGAAAGGGGCGATACTATAGCATTGCTATTTTATAATTTCTTTATTTTGCTAAACTATAAGTACTGTCTTAAAGTTGCGGTCAGTTGTCGATATTGAGATAATACCTTTTCTAACAGAAAGGAAGAAATGTATCCTATTCGACACCGTGCGTATAGCGTTTTCTATACTAAAACGAAAAACGCTGTATGCCGCGAGCGACAGCGGATGGGAGACCAGAGCCATATTTTCATTGGATGTCATTGCTTATTCTTTAATATTTGAAACGTAACACACAGTGAAGTGCCCGCAGTAGATTCGGTCGATGGCGACCCCCCAAATATTTTACGCCAACTAACCCCACGTTTAAATTGTATTTTATTATTATTACGTGTACCGCATGCGATCTTCCTCACTTTTGGATACCCTGTGAATGTGTTCCGTGTTCTAAATGTATAATAATTTCCACGTCCGTGGAGTTTCGCCTCGTGTGGCTCGACGCTCGCGAGCGGCGGTGGCCAATCGGGTCGCCCGTCGCGCCGCGGCTCGGCCCACACTACGCGAAACTTTACCGGCGTCTTGCCACATTTATTTACCATTTTGGCCGCTAGCAACTCAGCTTTGGTATTTTGTAGATTGGTTTTAAGATATGAAATAAAATATTTGGCTGGTCGCTTTCATTATTAGATCTTGGCTGTTTCCTAAGATTATGCTCTTGTGACAAGTAACAGACAGAATATTGTTATTTTTATATGAGTTTTGTTAAGGGTTGCGGTAATTAACACTAGCTCATACAATTGTATGTTCGTTTGATTAATGCAGGTTTTTCTCTCGTTCCTGTATTGTATGTATCTCTTTGTAATATTTCTGTATTCTATTTTACTATTATGTTTAATACATTATTTTCTTATTCATTATGTTATAAAGGATTATTTTTCGTGCGAGTCTTTGTAAATGCATTATAAACTACAGCTACATTTAAAACATGCTGAAAGAGAAATGGCTTATAGTGTTATTCATCCCTACTATTAATATAATATTGTTTATATTTCTTCTAACTTGGCCCATTCATATTTTGTTGTCTTGTTTAGTAAACAACTTGCTAACCTAAAAGTGTACGATTTCTAGCGTAAAAAGCAATCACATGGAAAATAATAACTATTGGCTAAAATACGGAATCGCATATCTTGGTCTAGGCTAATGGCAGTTTTAGAGCATTAAAGTGTATTTGGAAGTTAGACAGTTGTCTACTAATAAGCCAACTAAGGAAAGGCTTTACATATTAGTTTTCCTGATTATCAAAATAGCCAAGATAGCATTTTAATGTAATGTAATATAACCGAAAATATAATTTCCTTTATATTTGAGTTAATCTACCACCTTGTATTTATTTATTTGTCACCGTTATTTAAGCTAAGTTGTATTATGTATATTGAACGAGACGAGAAACAAACTAGCTACCACCCTTAACGTTTTTGTTTGGTTTATGGTTTCCTAGTGTATGGATTCGGTGCGACATTATATGCGAATAATGTTCATACTGGGTCTGTATATCTTAACAAACTCAATGGGGTTCCCACAGCTTGCGTGTCGCTTGAACATTTTGTATTATAAAAGATTAACTGGATATTAAATACTTTGCTTCAAATCACGTATAGTGCTGCCGACTTATTTGTAAATATAATGCCAGAATTTTGTATAATGGGGTCTGTACCGGTAGTGTCCCGAAATTATGAGACCAATCAATTAATTTTCATTTATTTGTTTTGGATTATAATGACTGTATTTGTAAATGACTTTTATTCGTACACAATGTCGATGTCACCCAATATTTTGATATGAATGGCACTGTAGAAAACGTTTAACGGACATCAGAAAATGATAAGGATTGAACTTTATTTTCCTGTTTCAAGTCATCAGTTACAGTATTTACCTTTACTTTCATAAACTATTTCGCCATTCCATTTGTTAATAAACCGTAATAATATGTATAATATACGCGCACGTTAGAGTAAATTTACGAAAAGACGCGTAAGGAATCTTAGCGCCTTCAAGCGCCGTCTCCTAGTGAATGTCCGCATTGCGTCTGAGCTCCGCGTGACGTTGACCAGATGACAGCGCTTGAATAACGCTAAGTGGCCGCAAGCCCTATTACCCAGGCAGCGCTATACAGATTTCCCTAGTCCTAACTCGCTCAACCATCTTGCCGCGGGCTGTGGGGTCCTCCACAACGTCGAATAGACATGTAATGTGGCATGCGTCTGCAGATGGGCGGCGTGTACGCGGGGCTGCAATACCCGCCGCGAGGGCCTTTCGCGTCACCGCCGCACTACATGTCACACACGCAGGTGAGTATACTGAAATAGTACATTTCGTTACAAGTGCAAAAAAAAAATTTAATTTGAAAGTTGAAGCCCGAGTGAAACGAGGGCGACAATCACCTGGGTTAAAAAGAAGTTTTTACACGTGTATCGAACGACTTTTTCATAGCAAGTGCCTTAAAAGGCTAAATTAACGCACGCGAAGTGTGCGCAAAGTTTACTTTTCCGCATTAGTTAGAAAAATTTTCTAACCGAGTTCCACATAAAAGTTACGAGAGTAAAAATAAATTTTTCATCCCAACTTTTCCCATGGTAGCAGGAGTCGACTAAGGGATTGATGTATTCATTATTGTTGATTGATGATGGGCAGCAGTCCAGCAGTGAACTGAAAAATACTGATGAAACGTGGCAACCCATGTGAATGTTTAATCCTAATTAAAACATTTAATCCAAGGATGATATCAGTCTTTGTAAGACTAATACAACAATAACTAATGTATTGCATAGCGTCACTACAATGTTAATCACATAATCGAATAATTTCACGTCGCGTGACCATGTCAGTGGCAAAGGATAAATATTTCAGACATACCTGTTTTCCCAGCTGCACTTTAATGCAAAAAATTGTTAAAACCCCCTCATTCATAAGCGTCTCCTCCTAACTTATCAAGCCAAGCCGAGCTTAATGTCCTTTTCCATCTCATATAAATACTGCTAAGATGGAAAGCGACAAAACAGCTTCCAAAATACGAGACGCTAATGAATAAAGGAGTTAATCGTGGATTGTATGACAGCGGGCAGAAGGCGGGCGACTCGAGCTCGCGCACGGCGGCGACGGTGCCCTCTCCCCGCTGCAGCCCCCCCCGGACCTGCACCATGCCCCCCTCCTCTTACACACGGAGGTATGTCACTAATATCGAGTCCTGTGATAACATGTCTTTTAGTCAGAACGCCGCATTGTCAAACATTTGCTTGTAATGATACTAATGATACAACAATCGTATGTATCGTAGTTTTCTCGATCTGTCACCTTTTCTTATTATTGCGATAAAGATAATTTTAATTTTAATTGGCATCTAGGCCACGCACCCTGATCCCCTGAAATTACATATATCGACGGTAGAAAGGCTAATTGGCTTAAGCGACACTTTGGGCGATATTGAGTTATTTATATCATCGGAATCGGCAGATTTTTCTCCGTCGATTGAGCTCGGTTTCATAGCGATCAGACGATTTTGATGGCGGTTAACACTTCTGAAATTCGGTACAGCGTTAAAAAAATCAAGGCATGAAGCAACATAAAAAATTGCATTTTTGAATGAAACGTGACTTGACCCACAAACATGTTTAGTTCGTTCCCGCTTAAGCGGTTTTTACTTTCCCAACTTTGCCATTCGTTTTGATTTGAACCTTTTGGCTTTACTCCATCACACACGATCATCGTCGTTTAAGTCAATTGAACTTCAACAAAAAAGTGCCACCATAGGCGTTTGAAGCATTTAGCCTCCATTTAAAATAAAAGAAGCATGTCGCTTGAACCATTTAGCCCTTCCCAATTTTTTAGGGTATGGGTCGCTTCAATCAAATACGTAAAACCCTAAACCATAAAATGTATGTTACTTAAGCATTTTGAACCTCTTTTTATAGATGAGAATGTCGGTTGAAATAGAATATTTGTTTGACCTGTGTCATTTAAATCCTTATAATAAAATCATAATGCATCATATCAGTGTAGCTTAAGTCATCAAAAATTTCTATGAGAAACTTTTGACTCGGCGGTACAATCACACTCTTGCCGCCGTCGGCGCTTTTTGAGCCGCTCGCCTATAACTACCGCCGCCCCCCGCGCGGGCGCGTCAATCACTTGTAGTCTGTGCCGGTAGGCGCATGTGCCGTAGAGATTTGTGTGTGATACTGAAATCGTGTATTTCACATTATGAAATAATTTAATTATTTTCATTGTTATTTCTTGATTATTTAATATGAATTAAAGTTTAAGTCTATATACTTACTTACGTATTTCTGCCGCTTATATTGTAAAAAAAAACTGACTACAGATATAATAAAAATTAAGATTTAAAAATGTAACGTATCAAGCGTAGTAATAAATTAATTAAAGATGTTAGGCAAAAAGAGCATTTTTTTCCAATAAAAGCGACAGAAAGGTTATTGCGGATGAAACGCTGTGATCAATATCCGCAATTTTTCTAAGACTGATTCTGCCAAATAACTATCTAATTATTTAGAAGCAAATATTTTTCTTTATATAGCAATAAAAATTGAGAAAAACGATTTTCATTCATTTTGTTTTATTTAGACCTGCAGAGTAATTATACCTTTGTCTCTAAATATCCGAGCTTCAACCACCATGCTTAATCATATTCATATAATTCCTGAGATTTAAGCAATCCGTTTTCAATGAGTGTGTGTCATTAAGTCAATTAGAATCGCCACTTATTTCCATTAAAGAATCGCTTAAACTGTTTAGCCTTACCCCGTTGTATAGTAAAAATAGCGCTTAGCTCTTTTAGCCTTCTTTTTAAAAAAGTGCACTTGTACACTACAGTCATTTGACTTGCCTCCGGCGGCAGACGCTGTTGGTATTTGAACCAATTAGCCTTTCTCTCATTTTAAGCAGATTTGTCTTAAGCGACCTTTATTTCGAGACATAATAAACTAATTGTATCAAGGTAGGAACCAAAGTATGCGCCTTTATATCTTGAATATTTGATGGCAGTTGCGTTACAATATACCTGTTACTTTTTTTGTAGCGATTTTTTTTCTAAAAAATAAAACTTTAAACGGCTCTCCTGTAAAGTTCATAAAATGTCGGTTAAGTCAATTAGCCTTTCAACCGTCGATATGTGGTCACTTTGAAAATATTTTCTGTGTATTCATACTAGAAACTTTGTAACTCCATATACAATACAGGTATTAATTATACTTATGATACTTGACAGTACAATATTAGTTTTGTTTTTAGTAAGTATACTAAAATTATTTATATCATAATTCAATTATTTGAAGGAAGACAACTCGTTCATTGATGTCTACTGATTCTAACCTGGTAATCATTATGGCAAACTGTATTAGGGCAAATAGGGCATACACGATAAATTTAGCGTTTCCAATATAGATCCAGTTTATTTATTTGAACGATGAGTGTGATTTACAAGGTATATTGTCTCTTTTAGCCCCGCGGCGCGGCTTTAGAGTTAATGCCGCAACACGCGCGGGCAGCACTACCGCATCACCATGTAAGTTGTCGTTTTGTAAACATTTACATCTTTTATTCGATGTTCTTCTTACAGCGACATGGGAAAAAACAGAACAGAGGCACAGTCGAGAAAAACATGTAAAATACGACCGAGCCACAGAAAGACCTAAGAGCGTCATTTACTCCTTTAGTAATATCTTGTGATGGACCTTCAGGAACTGAATATACGAGCTTCATGAAAAAAATATCATCCAAATTATCTTCCTGATGGGATAAGCCATACTCTCAAATAATCTGGTTAAAAGCCTGTCCATAAGATTGAGATGACCAGAAGTCCTCAAGATGTTCGAATATAAAGACGGAGCAGGAGTTCTCTTTTAATTATTCCGGGAGTCGAATACCTACTCGTTTTATTTTCAAACCGGTTTAACACAAAAACAAATTGATTCCGTCTAGGTGGTTATATTTTAACCGGTTTTTAAAAGACCGATATCATAAAGTTCCTGGCCAATACCGGTTTAGAATAATGAAAACCGGTTCATTCCAGCGATGGTCAAGTTGTCAATTTCATCAATTTGTCACTCGACAGCTATTAGTATCATTTGTCAAATAAATCGGTATATTAATTTTAGAATAGTGTTTTTAAAGCGTTTGCGTGTTTAATCGCAGTTTGGAGTAAAACTGTAACTGACCGCTATTTTTCGAATCGGTTCTGATCCTTGATTTGGAAGTTGTGTGCTCCATGTAATTTTTTTTTTACAAAAGAAATTGACTAAAGTAAGTGCCCTCATTCCAACCCCCTATGGGTCCGTGCCTATGTACAGTCGAGTGCATTAATATATAGACACATTTGTAAGGGATCAGTATGGAGAAGTGTATATATATTAATGCCCTTGACTGTACTCGATTTATTCGTGCCAGCTTTGGTGAATTTACCTGTAACTTGTAGCTTTTGTACTATTGAGATCGCCAAATCAAAATGATGTATTTGCCTTTCTATAGTACGCTGGGCAACGGCGGAGCGCATTAGGCGCCGCAGCGGCGGGCGGTGCGGGGGCCGCCCTCGGCGCGCTCGGCGGGCTCGGCGCGCTCGGCTCGCGGCCCTACGTGCGCCACGCGCCGCGCTGGCCGCACGCGCTGCACCACATACACGCGCAGGTACACTACACCCTGCCGGCAGTATAGTACTCGCGTGAGGCGGGCTATGGTAATAAAGGGTTAGGATTTTGGTGGCATTTATGGAACAGAGAGCAGTGGAGTCGATATAACAAACATGTTTTACTTGAATAAATGATTAACTTATAAAATAATAACGAAATAGTTTTTAGTTCCAGCTGGATTTATCAATGAATTTAAATAAATAACATGAATTTTATTTTTGAGAATCTATAAACTATAAAAATTTTCAATAAAAATGTAGATAAATGAGAAAATATATTTATTTGATTTTCAAGGTTCTACTTTTCTCGAAGCCCATAAATATTATATAATAATCATAAGCTATATTATAAAAAAAATATTGAAGTTTATTTCATAGGTAGTCAAATATTAATACAATAAAATTATTTAATACTTAAAATGGGCGAAACCCTGTTAAAAGAATATATTTATGTATTATATTTGATTAAATAATTATTCAATCAATCATAAATAATTTTAGTAACGACTCCACTGTTCTCTGTTCACCTAATGCCACCAAAATTCCTAACCCTAGAATAACAGACAGAAGAAAGTTGATTCACTCACATGTTGTAAGAGGCAATCCCTTATCGTATGAACTGGTGTTTAATCCATATGTAATCTCTACTACGTTGTCCACGTGACGAACGTGTAGGATTGTGCTGGCCTATTACATCACTCCAACGAAGACGTTATTAGAGCGATAGAGAAAAATCCCCGTAATTTGCGGATTTCAGAGTTCGCGTAAAGGCCGCTGAATCTACGCCGTTTCAAGGTCATTGGGCATTTTGTTCGGGCATAGGACCCACACGAAATAGGGCTAGGAATGTAGGTAAATGTAAGTGCTACTGAGTGGTATGAGTCGCATTCTTGCAAGGCGAAACCAGAAAAGTAGGTCACAACCGTTTACGCAATTATACAATGCTGAAAGTAAAAACATTAAAAACACTTTTTCGGATATAAATAGTCGAAAATCTTTTTCATCACACTTGCTGTCTAAGCGCGCCATTGCTTGTATGCGTAGCGGGAGTAATAGAAAAGTGTAATGCCCTAGGGAGTAATAGAAATATCAGTTCGTCATAGAATAATATTTTGTCTTAGAACTTATTTTATTGTCCGCAAGTGTGATGAACTTCTAACACTCTCGTTAGTAATTCCGTACTTACCTCCCTTGATGCACAATGTACTATTTTTTCCCGGTTAATACATACGGAAAAATTACATATTTAGGAAAGTGAGTTATAATTATTTATTTTAAAGCTAGTTTTGTCTCTGTACGCGAAAAATCATAAAGCGAGTCAAAAACTCCCAATGACCTTCAAAATTCAAATTCAAAATATTTTATTGAAAGATTATGCATGTCATTAAAGTTGTTACAAAATAATATTGTGTGTGTCATAATCAACCGTCTTGCGGTATACAATATGTGCTTACAATCTAAATAACATAAAAATAAAAAACAAATATCGTCGGCTGACAACCAAAACTCACTATAAAAACTGTCACTACTCTTCACAACCTTTTATGTCAGTATTGAATCAGAACTTAGATACGAACTCTATTTCAAGTAGGTATTTGTTACTTAGTGAGTTTTGGCTGTCAACCGACGATATCATTAATTGAAAAAAAAATTGGTTGCCTGTAAAGTCGGTATACGGGCGAAAGTTTTACGTGACAACGCTCTTAGGCGGGCTAACCATGCCCGAGTGGAAGGGACGCGTGCCTCTCACTCGCTCTCATTGGGAGCGCATAACGTGAGCGGAGCGTAACGCAGTTTCTTGAAGTGTCACCCGGCAAACCAATTTATAAGACGTTGTCACGTCAAAAATTTAGTAAAATACAATAGTACATTACTACCGAGGCCGGGAAGTGACTGGTTGCCGGCCGAGTACATGTAGACGGCCGAGCGAAGCGAGGCCGGATAGTATTCGGACGGCAACCCGTCACTTCGTAGCCGAGGTATGTATAATGCTTTTCTCAAACATGCAATGAAATGAAACAAAAAAATGTATCTTCTTTCTAAGAAATTATAAGTCAACTACATAACTAAGTCTTTGAAACACAACAAAAGTCAAATACGACACCGACACCTCATTTTTTTTTAAGATTGACCTGTTTGAAAGTTGCAAATTTTTAATTTAAAAAAGCGGTATTGGACGACGCGGTCGGTTGGGTCTAATTAATCGCATGCAGTGATCGGGGCCGATGGATCGCGCCGTATAATACTGCTTTTTAAATATTATTTTGAGTAGTTATTGTACATTTATTTTAAATGATATAATTTAAATACCTAATTATATTTGCGAAAATTTGCCAATCATTTTTTTTTATACTAATATTACTTACAGATAATTATTGGCTAAAAGCCAAGATGCCAGGTCACAACCCTATGTCAAATGAAAATTAAAAAAGAGGCACTTGCCGGCCTAGGCCGGCAACGAGGTACTTCCCGGCCACTTTTTAGGCACGTAACTACAACATTTCATTGCATGTTTGAGAAAAATGCTTTCTTGCCCACACCACTCAGGCCTTACAGTAATAATTGTTGCAGGGCGGCGCCGGCGGAGGTGCGGGCGCCGGCGTGGGCGGCGGCCTCATCACGGCCGTGTCGCACGTGCCGTCGCTGCACGTGCCGTCCCTCTCCTTACCCCCACCACCGCCTACTTACCAGGTTCGTATTATGAAACCGCGATTAGAAAGGGATTTGAAAGTACTGTTGACACGACAGTGTATAATTCAATCTAGGATATATTCATAGTTAAATCTATATATTTGTAGTTTAAGTTCACAGACTTACAGAGAATCGACTAATTAATCACTCGCGGGATCTATAAACAACTCTTTCCTTGATAAATATTGTGTCAATTGTTGTGTCAACAGTACTTTCGAATCCCTTTCTGATTCCGGTTTGATAATATATCGTATCATACCATAGCAGGGATATGAAAATAAGAGATATATTATGTCATCCCAGGGATCGGAACTAGTTTTATAGAAAAACCTCGAAATAGCTCAATATTTTTAAATGTTTTATACTCTTTATATAGTACTCAACATTTTATGTAATTATTAACATTGTATTTTTGAATCACTCTATTAACAAAAAATATATACTGAATACTGAAGAACGAAAAAGAACGGAATTCGAACAGTTCTTTTGTATGGAGAAAAAACCGGTATCCGATCCCTGTGTACTCTAAATAATCACCAAATTAAAAAATATTAAACAACCAATTTAAACTGATTTCTCCGAGTTCCCATCATCTGTGGTTTCCATCATTGGTTTCACACATCATCAAATCCTACTTTCTGAATGCAAATTGTAAATGAATGAAAATTACGAAAAGCGCTATACATGTACCTATAACATTTGAAGAGATCCCTCGATTTCTCCAAGATACCATTATCAGGCCCCATCTTGGTGCCAACGGGACCATCTTGGGGTTATACACGTTCGATCACAAAAAAAAATCGGTTCACGATTCTCGGAGAAATCGGGTAAAAAACATACAACAAAAAAAATCAGTGGAATTCCTCCATCCTCCGTTTTTTGAATTCTGTTAAAAATATCTGTTTGTGCTCTGACACTGTCAATGTGTAGTCATACTTTTGTTATTCTTTTGTAATGAAAACTATGTAATTAGTAATTACGATTGAGAAATTATTATCTAAATCTGATTGAATACCGGTTTTTCTTCATACAAAAAAACGGTTCTGATTTCGTTCTTTGGTATATAAATTCTTTGTTAATGGACTAATTTAAAATTATTATGTTGTTAATTACCATAATTACATAAAATGTTGAGTACTACATAAAGAGTACAAAACATTTAAAATATTGGGCTATTACGAGGTCTTTCTAAAAAACCGGTTCCGATGCGTATAGATGGTTCCACGAGAGTTGAGGTCACGCACACATCAACATGTCATGTAGGTAAACACACGGGGGATTTGAAATTAGTGTTCTTTTTTCGTACTAACAGCAAACCCAATTGCAACTGTAAGATTGACCAAAGAGTTTCTTCATTTGCTTCAATATTTTGACGCAAGTCATTCATTCATTCACAATTTTTTTTGCAATTAGTACTTCATTTGAGTGTGTGTGTAATCTAATCATTCACCTCAACTCTGGTGAAATTACCTATACCCATACTATACTATCACGGTATTATCTACAGTCAAAATTGGTTATAAGGCTTTACCGGTTATTTCATACAAACCTTAACCGGTTTTCATTTCCTACCTACTACGAAATGCAAGAACCGGTTATTTTAATTAGAGAATAAATACACGGTGCTCGTGAGCATTCCGAAAGATTTTAATGCTGAATTCCGGGCTGAATTTAGATTTTAATGTTATGTAAAATTGCCTGGATTCGGCTTGGTTTCAGAGATAATCAACCTTTTTTCGAAATAAGTTTTTTGACGTAACTCGTCATAAAACTTATGTTTGATTACAATGCTACCACAATGTGTTCTAATATTACCACACCTTTTGTCTGACAATCAA